>VZRI01008994.1:124399-144608 GCA_013397515.1 Upupa epops
TCAGCAGGGGCCCCACATAGCCTCTAGGTTTAGTTTTACCTGCAATATATTTGAAGAATACCCTTGACCTCTCTTGCAAGGTTTAATTCCAAGGAGGCCTTGGCTTTTCTAGTTGCTTCCCTATATTCTCTCACCAGAGACTTATAATCACCCCAACTGGCCACCCCCTCCTTCCATAACCTATAGATTTTCTTCTTCCTCTTCAATTTACACAGCAGCTCCCCATTTAACCACACGGGTCTTCTAGCTCCCTTCCTTGACTTCTATCCTGTCAGGATGCACTTGTGCTGTGCTTTAAAGAAGTGGTCTTTGAATGCTGACCAGCTGTCTTGGGTACCTTTACCTGCCAGTACCCCATCCCACGGGATTTCCCCTAGCAATGGCTTGAAACGGCCAAAGCTGGCCCTCCTGAACTCCAGGGTTGTGATTCTGCTAGGTATTCTGTTCCTACCACATGAGACCCTGAACTCCACCATCTTATGGTCACTGCAACCAAGGCTGCTCTCAACCTTCCCTGCTTCAACCAGAAGCAAAGAGTTAAGTTGCCTTTGCACTCTGCTTATATTCAACATCTTTCTAAGGAAAATGTCGTGGGTATGTGGTACCTAATTTCGTGGGTATGTGGGGATGCCGCTCTGCAGGCAAAGCTAGTGGTGGAGCTATCAAATACCTCACCCAGCTTTGTCAGGCTCAGTGCTCCCCAAACAATTTTTTTACACCCTAAGGCAGCTGTAAAGGATGCTTGGTTCTGGGGAAGCTCCCAGGTCATTACCTGTGTATCTCAGGGGCTTGAGCCAACTTTTCATTGTGGGAGCATGCACGGTCACTCGCTCCTCAGACAGTGGACAATATTCATGTCTTATTTCTGTAATGGAGATTCATTGCCTTGCTTCTACTTTGTCTCATATCCTCCTGTTAGTCATGCTCTCTCCAGGCCAAGAGATGCTTGTTGGGCTCCCTGGATGTCCTGCAGTGCCAGGGACACCTCACTCCCAGCTGGAAAGTCTGAGGAGCACCTCTGAGGTGGCTCTGTTGGTGGCAGGACTTGGTTTATCATATATCCCGCTCGTCTCCATGGAAAGTCAGGAAAAAATGCCTTCATGTCTGCCTTAATAAAGGCAGTTACTGTGACAGCTCGTGAAATAATTCTTAATGGCCTGCTGCTGTCAGCAATGTGAATCATCCACAAAAGAAGAGCATGATATGGGCAAGCCCCTGGGTTATACACCCACTGCTAGGACACACTGCTGCCAGCAAGGACAGGTGGGAAAATGGGGCTGCTCCTACCTCACCGTTCCTGTAGCCTCCCAGGGATATGTTCCCCACGCAACCCATAGTAAAAAAGACACCAGGAGAAAGCCTTCTCTGACTTTGGACTGGTTTGCAGCTTTTTTGCTAAAAAGGCTGGTGGCAGGAGAGATATTTCCTGCTTCCGTGCAACTATCCCAGACCAAACCATGCCCCGTGCTTTTTCCTTTTACTGGGAAGAAAACCTGAAAGCAGCAAAAATGGTTGGTTTCCAAGCCTTGGTTCTGGAGTGTTTGTCAATTTCACCCACGAGAAAAATAAGAACATGCCTTTTAAATTCCAGTTTGCCCAAAAGAAACACAGTTTTAAACAAAGCCCTGTGAAGAGCTGTCTTCCCCCGGAGACTGGGACAGGCAGGGATTTTTCAGCAGTGCCCAGTATTTTGTGTTTAGGTGTGTTGCCTTGTCTCTCCAAACACACAAGTCCTGGTCAGGTGTTTGGGTTGAAATCAGCCCTGATGTGCTGGGTTCATTTTGTCTTCCATTTCTCCTTGTGTTTGCTTCCCACTTTTCTGTCTGAATTTTTTAGCTTCCATTCCAGGGAAGGTCAAAAATGCCTCTGCCTGCAGGCCTGCTTTGCTGAACTTCAGATGTTCTCCAGATGTGCAGTGAGGGGGCTTATGTAACAACAACAGAATTTGGGCCACAGTTTTCTGTTTTCCTCTGAGTAAATCATCCTCATTTGTGGTAATGCTGACTCACAGTCCTTCGTGGGAAGCTGTGGTAGAAGGGGACCACTGAGGCTACTGTAGCAATGTGGTAGGACTCATAGAGCATGGACCTTCCAAGAAATGCAAAAAACCAAACATGCAACAGGCTGGGGCAGTACTATGGGTCTACACTTCTAAAGCACAGAGCAAAAATGTTATGCATGAGAGGTAAGCTGGTAAGTAGAGACAAATATCCTTCCCAGTTAGCTCTTGTAAATGACAAATATAACACTGTTCACACTTAAGAAGTGCCAAGATGCTCAGTTATAGTCACCCATAGGCACTGTTCATCTGTCCAGACCTAATGAATGTTTTGGGACTTCTGATAGCAGAGAGCTCTAGAGAATGTATAATAGGAGAGACATGCAGCTAGGTGTCCCAGCAATTGCCTCACCAAAAGGTTGAGAGCACTGTTCATACAATTCTGAACTGAGCAATTAATGCTTCTTACTTTTTTGTATTTGTTTCATTTAAATAATTTCTTAAACACATGCTTACCCTTGTCATACCTGAAAACAGCAGAGATGTCAACAGGAGCATCTGGAGAACCTCGTCTTGGTGGTAATGCATGAGAAGGGAAAACAGAATGAAATCGCAGAAGCTGCAGGTAATGCAGATAACATCCTACCCTTACATCATGCTCCCAGAGAACAATTTTTGTTCTTTTCAATTTGTTGTGGCATTTAGTTCTTGGTGGCTACAAAGGTCTTTGGAGATGAACTTTCTTGAAATTAGTTTTCTTATGTGAAAAAAACCCACACTAGAGACTTTGGGGGCCATGCATTTTTAGAGTGTCATCTGATTTGACTGCACCAGACATACACTGTATCAGTTCTGGAATAGCCAGCGACTGAGGCTTTTTTAACTCTCACAATCTGTTGGCCAAATAAAAGATGCTGCTTCATTGAACTCAGGTGTCGTTAGTCATTGAAATACTAAGAAATAAGGTCGTTAAGACCGTTTAAAGGTATGTTTTACCCTACCTTCTCTCTCAGATGGGTGTTTGTCCAGTCTTACAGACCTCTGAACATGGAGGATTTACCATGTGTACAGATTAGTGCAAATTACTGCTGCTATGTACAGTGCTGTGAATAATGGACCTGGTGCTACTTCTGAAGAACACATGCTATTGTCTAGCCTAAGTATCTCTTGCTGTCATTAGGCCTATTATTTCTTGTCTTCTCCAGTGTGGACACAGAGATCATGTTCTTCCTATCCCTAGAGAGTCATTTAGCAGCCAAGGTCTCTTATTCATGACCTGAACACAAAAGTCTTGTTCACAGTGCCAAGAGCACATGGGAGCATTGAAAGCTAAAGCTATGGCTTCCCAGCCATGAACTATGGAGAGAGTCCCTGTAGCAGTCATGTTTACCACAGCAGCATCCTGAAAAAGCTACTCCAAATTGGTAAATGCTGTGATTGTGGTTATGTCTTGGTCCTGGCAGGTTTTACATGGGGATCAACAGAACATGTTCAGAGTTAGCCATCTTCAGTAACGAGCTTATGCCAGCCAGCAGCAAGTAATTTTTTTATGTTGGTATTTGAAATCTGACTGGATATCCTAATACTTTCAAATAATCCTTGAAGAGTTCTCAGTCACAGAGGCAAGGCCATGAGACACTTGAAAAAGGAAACAAACAGCATCTTTTTCAAGCATCAAACTGATGAGAAAAGACAGCCTGCCAGCCCTTGTGGTACACATATCCCTGAGATGTGCACCTCCAAATTGCCTGTAGAGAGGATGAACTAAAGGCCTCACAGTAGTTGCAGGCACTTGCTAGGACTTGACCTTCCCAGGCACACCAGACTGGATTCTGACCCCTCAGGGAGATGTGAAATGAAACACCAAAGCAGATTTATGTGTTCCAGGGGCTGGCTGGGACAGACATCAGCAGCTCCCTCCCTAGGTCTCATCCAGCACCCTAGTGGGAGGGCATGGCCCCCCATCTTCCTAAACCTTGTTTTTCAAGCTCCCTGACTGCAAAAACCTATCCTGTCTTGGTATGATGTCAGGATCATCCCTGCTACCATTTTATTTTATCCTTTCATTGAGGATGCTCCCTGTTGGCCTCCAAGCTGAAAATCACTGGGAGTAGGTGGTTAATCTCTCCTTATCCCATGCACGGGTAGTTAATGGCTCTTTGACATTCTTCCAGCTTTGCAGAAAGAAGCTTTTCTTGTGGTGGGACTGCGGGATTAACTTCATTTGGTGCCTTAAACACCAGCTGCAGCTGCTGCTATAAACCAGGAAGGGATTTCTGCAGCATAATGGACACAGCTCTCACAGTTCAGCTAGACTATGAGATGTTCAATGCCAGCTTCATGCTGTGTGACCTTGTACTGCATTCGGGGTATATCCAGCAGACATTGGCTAGCCCTGACATCAGGAGGTCCTTGCCTGTAGAGGTCAGCCAGTAGTTTCAAGGAATGTCCTGCAATAGATACTGCAAGCAAGCAAGAAGCCTGCAGCCCTTTCGCCTCTGCTGCTACTGCCCTGCCTTAGGCAGCTGACAAGGAGAGGCTGTGAAACAACATACTGCAGAAAGCAGTTGGTTTGTAGTAGCCTTTTTTGGAAAGGAGGGCTTTCTACACGGCACAAACCTGGGCTAATGTGATGCTAAAGATCGTACACCTGATGCTAAAGTTGCTCCTATAGTTTGTCTCTCTTTTCTTCTGCCCCAACAGCCAAATCCTATACTCCATTTTTCATGGCTTAAGGGAAAGCAAACAGGGCAGGAATAAGCATGCAAGGTCAGCACCGAGATCCCACAGTTTTTCACCGCTCAGAAACACTGAGGAAAAGCCTATCTGTCAGAACCTGGCTCATTTTTCCTTTCTGGCTCAGTTCTAGAAAGGAGCTCAAACATTCATAAACATGGATATTAGCTCTAAGTGCTTGTCTACAGCTTCTGAAATCCCTGAGACTCTCTCTCTTGCCCTAAAAGAATCCAAACCCTAAGGAGCTGCAAAATTCCTTCGCCTGAGTTGTGCTTATTTATAAATAAATGTGAAACAGTCTGGAATGTTTCTGATGGCTCTGGATTTCTGATAGTACCTCCAGTGACATAATTATCCCAAGGTAATGTGGTTAATGTAAGAGCTAAGCACAGTTATATGCAGTACTTTCCACAGGACCTGAAGCACATGAGATTTTTCAAAGGCAGCTTGTAAAACCAGCATATTGCTTTTCTAGGGCAAGCCTGTCCTGGGTAAAGCTCAGGACATGAGCAGCAGACTGCAGTGTTTCCTGGCTCTGAGGGCCTTGCATAGAAGCGCTGGGCACAGCCAAGAGAGGCTGGATGAATCCCAGCTGGATTTCGTTAGCTCCTTTGAAAAGTGTGTCAAAAGGGGTCTGGCATGCAGGGGAAATGAGAACATGTGGCAGATTACTGCACTCAAAACCAACCAACCCAAGAGCAGCCAGGGATGCAACCGAAACACTGTCCCTGGGGCACAGCAGAACCCTGATCAAGTGTCTTCTACTGCCTTGCAGAGCAAGGCATGAGTAGAATGGCCTTGCACAGATTTCCCTCTGCCATATCGGCAGGGCTTACTGGTTCCATCCCCTGGGAAGACCTATGCTGATTGTTGGAAGACCATATGCACTCTGTGGTGCATGAAGAGGGCTGCCTGCAAGCATGGCAACACAGGCTTAAAGCTTATGTGATCTTTCCATCAGTCTCATAGTCCCTGCAATCTCCAGTTTCATCTGATGTCCATCATCATAATCTATTTCACAGTCCTTCCTGCTCTGCAAGCCATCTGTCTTGCTGGCTCATTTTCAAGTGTGTGGGTGCTGGGAACTCAGTGCTACCTAACCCAAATTGAGCAGTTGCGCTCTTGGTAGTCACGAGGGACTTGGAATTTCCTGCAAATTCAGGGTCTCTCAGGTTTTTGTTGTTGTATGTTTTATGTTTTATGTTGTATACTTATTGACTCATGGCATCCTTTACACAGATTGCTATATTCCAGGAGATGTCTCACCCAGCTGATGACAGGATGCTGTGTGAAACTTCTGTTGGACACAGTCTAGCTGCTGGATGGGTACTACTCAAGCATGGAAAGCAGAAAGTGTGCTATCTGGGAAGAGTTTGTATATTCTCATTGGTCTAGGAATGGGAATTTCTGAGAGAACAATTTGTCATGATAAACTGTTACACAGCAGTGTCTGACCTGCGTAGCAAAGACAGACATGACTCTGTCATATCTGCATGGGGTCAAGGAGGCATTGCACAACTCAAACAATTCTGCTTTGAAATCAGAAAATCAGTTTCTGATTGTCTTGTGCCTGGTCTGTAGGCAGGAAACACTGAAAACACTGTGTCTGAAAGAGAAATTTGTGTAATATTATATGCCTGTGATGTCTGGTGAGTTATTAGGAAAAGAGCCAGAAAAGTATTATGGTACCTGTTTCTCTGGAGTTGCAAAACAAAGAAATTAAAAGCATGCCCAAGACCATAACTTCAGTCTGTAAGGAGATGTAAGAATCATAGAATCTTAGAACTGAATCTTTCTCCCTTGATTTCTGTGTGCAAAAGTTTCTGTGCACAGGAGACCCAAGGCAAAGGGACCAAAATAGTCAATCTCCTATTTGGACACTCTTCTGGCAAAATGTTTGCTTTCTCTCTTGTGCGTGGAGCATGGAAGTAGCCTTCTGAGATGCCTGTGCTGGTTGAATCCTGTACTTTACTGCCAGAGAGATGCCTTCTTTCCCAAGTCTTTTTGGGAGTGTCCATTTTGGGAGCTATCCTTAGTGAAGACACATTTGTCCAAACTAATCACTGAGGAACTCTTCACAACGCGGACAAGAAATAAGAATATCTGGAGTCAAATTAACCAGTACTCTATCAGACAAGGGAGAAGGTGACAAACTGGTCTATACAAGTTCCATTTCTCTCCTCCAGTTGTAAATGGGGTCATGGCAACTGATTCAGAAATCCATAGCTCTTTATCATCCTGACAATAGAC
This sequence comes from Upupa epops, assembly GCA_013397515.1. NCBI lineage: Eukaryota > Metazoa > Chordata > Aves > Bucerotiformes > Upupidae > Upupa > Upupa epops. The sequence goes on from VZRI01008994.1 coordinate 131,385, forward strand.
ACTACCCTTCAGCTCTCATAAGATGTTCCCATGTATTTTTGTGCAATTTTGCCTAAGCCTGGATTGTTGAATCCAGCCTGTGAGCACTACATCTCCTTTTTTGGTGTTTTCTTAGCCAAATTATAAGCATGTGTTCGCTGTGTAGTTGTGAAACTGAAACTGAAGTGGTCTGCTGACCCACAAACAGGATTTTTTACTGCTCTTAAAGAAGTGATTGCTTGTTAGCCACTGGATAGGACATACATAGAATCATCATAAAATCATAAAATCCTTAGGGATTAGAAGGGACCTCAAAAGATCCTCTAGTCCAATCTCCCGCCACAGCAGGATCACCTAGACCAAGTTGCACAGGAATGCATCCAGGAGGGTCTTGAACGTCTCCAGAGAAGGAGACTCCACAACCCTCCTGGGCAGCCGGATTTACTTTACACTTTTTTTCCAGAAAATATACAACTAAGAAGTCCAAAAACTCCTTTAATTTTTTCAAAACTTCTCATTTGTAGTTACATGTTAAATAATCATTCAGTGAATAGGACCCAGACAGTTTTTACTGATATGTTAGGAGAAATTTGGTAAGCAATTCTGTTATTTCTAATAGAATGTTGTAAGAAACTCAGTGCTGAATGGAAAATAACTTCTCTATCTGAATATCTTTGTTCATCTTCTTTCCCAATTGTCATGGGTCAGAGACACAGACTATATTTTAATCAGGAACTTTTAGCTAAAGCATCAGATACAAAGGGAAGATTTAACAAAAGCACTTAGGAATCTGCAGGCATTAAACAACTTACTTAATTTGGAGACGAAAAGCACCAAGACATTGTAATTCATCCCCCCACCACACATCAGAAGAAACTCCACACAAGGTATATAGACACAGACATACAGCGTTTCAACACACTGTTACTACACTGAATTGAGAAACAATGTCCAGAATGTCCATATGTAGACAGCTCCTGCTTCTCTCTGAAATCATGGCACTCGTCCAACTTCAGTCTCAATCCTCATAAGTCTTCAAAGTTCTTTAAACTTCAAAACTTCTTTAAACTTCAAAAGTTCTTTAAACTTTTCTGACCAACACATACAAATTAGTTTTACAGATTCGGCTCAGCTTCTAAAGCATAACATCAGTGAGGATGATTTCCACCAGAATTAGGTCTACATTATGAAGCAGATAGCATTTTTGGCTTTAAAAGTTGTCCAACATGATGGGATGTGTTCTGTAATTGATTGTGAACCAGCAATGTGCCCTTTTGGCTAAGGCGGCCAACAGCATTTTGGGCTGTAAGAGATGTGGTCCTTCCCCTCCGCTCAGCACTGGAGTGCTGTGTCTAGTATTGTGTTCCTCAGGACAAGAGAGAGATCGACATACTGGAGAAGGTCCTAAGAAGGGCCATCAAGATGATGAAGGAATTGGAGCACGTCTCACACAGGAAGATTCTGTAAGAGTTGGGACTGTTCAGACTGGAGAGGTCTTAGGAGGTCTTATCTGTGTGTAGAAATACCTGATGAGAAGTACTGAAGAAGTGATGCCCGGTGACAATGAGCACAAACTGAAACATCAAAAATTCCACCTGAACAAAAGAAAACACTTTTTTACTGTAAGAGTGGTCATATGCTGGAGCTTCTTGCTTAGAGATGTTGTGTGGTCTCCATCTGTGGAGAGCTTTATAACCCACCTGGACTCCTTCCTGGGCAGCCTGCTCTGTCTGACTCTGCTCCTCATGCCAAAGGTTCTGTGAAGCCTCAACCATTCAATAGCAATTCTGCTGGTCCTCATTTCACTGGAGGAAACAAGTCATCTGCTCTGCCTCCTCGCAGAGTAGTGGACTAATCAGAGTTTCAGAGAAAAGCATTCTGCAATCCAAGGCATTACCTGAAGCAGAGGAATCTTAAAGAGAGATCTCTAGTACATCACCTTGGCTCAGAAGGGACTCAGAAAGTATGCAGTGAGGTTTATAAATTCTGAACTGATTCTTCTGAACTGATTCCTGCTGGATTTGGGACCACCCCTGCTTCAGAATACCAGGAGCTAGACTTCAGGAGGTAAGCACACTGATGCTTATTAGCTTCTGGTATTTTTGCGCTTCTGGACACCAGGTTCTAGCTGGGGAAGGTGGGGGAGTAGGGAGAGGGGGGTTTGTTGGTATGAAAGCACAGCAGCTTACAGAAAGTACAGTAACTTGTGCAGGCTTTGCTGGTTAGTCATACCACTGTACCTGTAACCTAGTAGATGGTCTCACCTGGTTCCTTACAAACGTTTCCATCTGTGGCTGGGACTTTTATTTCCCTTTGCCTCTAATAGCCACTCAGATGGAAAGTCACCAAAAGGAAAGGCCATTGGTTTACACTGGGAGAAACCAGCTGTGTGTATTCTTACCCTGTGTGTATTCATACCCTGCATTTCAAGTGTCTCTTATGCACAACATCCAGGATGCTCAGGTGATTTATTAGGGCTTATGCTGGCCAGAAGTGGGTGCTATGTCTGTCTAGTAGCAGGATGGCAGATGTCATGATGGCTGTCAATATTTTCCTTGCCCAGGGCTCTGCTACACTGTGAGGAAGCTGCAATCATTTGACCTGGTTGTCCCTACTCACAGTTGGGTGCCATGCCTGGTCATGCCAGGAGCACAAAAGAAAGGGTAACTGGTGGTGCTGGTGAGCAGGTGGTGCCGGACACCTTAGGGCTGCAGCCATCCTCTTCCAGAGCAGTAGCTCCTGAATGCTCCTTGGTGGCCACCAGGAAAAGAACCTCCTGTTGTGGAGAGATGCAGCATGTGGGATCCAGATTCTCTCCATGGATTACAGATGTACAGGTTTGCTAATGCAGTGAGCTCCAGCAAGCCTGTGGAAGAAAGCATTCCTGGCTTACAAAGAGCTTTAGGGCAGATAAAGCAGTCACGACCTGATCTGGAAAAGGGACATTCCTGCTGAGAGCTTATTGCTGTGGCTGAAGCTGAGCCTTTTGGGGAATGGCACTGGGATGCTGCACTCCCATTCTGCTCTTGCACTTTGTTTCTGTCTTGCTAGCTCCCTATCTCCTCCTCCATGCTCACATGGATAAGACAAAGCAGCAGACTAAGAATAATTGAGGAAAGAAAGGAAGAAAGAAAGAAAATAAATTCCTCTCCCAGGGCACTGGTTTGGAAAAATAATTCATCTTCTATTTACGGTTGGATTTGAGCAATGCACTCAAGACCCTGTGATTTTTGCTCCTGTTTCATGTACTTTAGAAATGAAACAGGTGCCTCACTGGAAGCTGGACTGACTGACCAAAGGTGGGTGCAGGTGGAGTGGAGCTACCCTCCCACCCCACAGCAAGGCAGAAAGGGTGCAAAACCTAGAGCACTGACCTGGCAGCTACCTCTTCATCAGTATATGGATAACCATGTCTGAACTGCTGCTTTTCAAAGCTTGGCTGGGTGCTGGATATTCCACAGAAATGTGATTTCTGGAGAAAACTTCTGAAAACACAGCATTGATTTTTCCAGCCAGAATAGCCTGATCTTGGCCAGAGATGATTCCTCTATAATCAAAGCATTCAACTCCCATGAAGAGGGAGCCACCATAGGAAGAATAAATGTGGTGTTATTGCCTAGCCTGCTAATGAAGTCCTGTCTGCAGCTCTTGGCTCTCCAGCCTGTGCTATGACAAGAGTTCAAAAAAAAGAAGATGAGAGCCATTTACAACTATCACGTCATCGTGTAGCATCCCTCACCCAATGTCTCAGGATGCAGAGATTGTCCTGAGCTTGAGTCCTACTCAGTCCTTTCTTTTCTTAGGCACGGGGAAGAATGGGAGAGAAGCCCAGAGATACATGAGATCCCACAGTGCTCTCACCAAATGGGATGGAAGACTTAGGATGGGTCCTGCTCCAAGCCCCTGCCCTAGTGGCCTGGAGCTGGAACCATCGCCATGTGCAGGATCCAGAGACACCCCAGAAGCTGCAATAGGCCCTGGGAAATTTGTGCTGCTCCTCTGTTGGGATGTCCAGGACTCACCCCAGCTATCTGAGGCTTTTCTGGGCAGGGCTGGAAAGTCCAACCAACAGCCTTTGGGTGTGCAATGAGCTACTCCAAAATGGGGGCTGCTGCTGGGGAGTCAGCACAGAAGCTGCCCCGACAAGGAGCAGGAGAGTGATCTCCCTCAGAGGGGAGTCCCAAGTCTTTGGGACATGGAAATCAGGAGATGCTCTTGCAGTGGCTACAGTGGTATTGGGACACCAGAGCTGGTGGGATGTAGGTCATGGCTCATAAGAGCAAGCTGCTGAGGCTTGCACAGTGTCCAGCGCAGAGCACCAAGTCCTCAGGAATGGCTAGTGGAGAGTGGAGTGGTGGGTCAGTCCTACTGTTCCCACAAAGGGGATACCCCATGGAGTGACTGCATGGAGTCTGCAACAAGTGGCTGTCATGTTCTTGGATGTCTCTTCTGCACAGGCAAGGGATGGAGGTTATTACAGTGTGAACCCTGCATCCTGCCCCACAGGAGCAAGGGGTGAAGGTCTCATGTATGTGTTTAAAATTGTAGCCTTCATTTTGGTGTTTCGCAGGGTGAGTGGGGTTGTTTGCTGAATGCCTGGACACAGTGTTATCATGTCTACCCAAACTATCTTGGAGGAAAGGTAGAATATATAGCATGTGTATGCTAAGCCTATGAGAATGTTAAAAGACTGTGATGACCTGATATTCAAATGACAGCTCTTAAATATGGGTTCTCCTGAAATATTGACTTTCACTGCATGAAAGGAGCTCCCAGTTCTGGAAACAAGCTTTCCCTGAAAATAGGACTTTTAAGTCAGCACGTTATTACTGAAACTGGGGCTGATGCTATTCATGGATGTCAGCAGGGCAGAAGTAGCAAACCCAGGCCATAATCTTTACTGGCATTTCTGGTTCAGGTCCTCTACAGTGTGCTCCTTAATGGCCAGTGCCAGCCACTGCTCTTGCCTCAGGCAGGCAGGGAACTCAGGTTTTCACTAGTGGCTACAGCATCTACAACCAAAGCTGCAGAGAGACACATACAGACACAGCACCTCCCGTGCTCCTGCATCTCTTCCCAAAGGTTTCAAGAGAAAAACCCTGAATCACAGCAAAGCTTGCCAGTTGCTCACAGAGAAGAAACACCATAGAGGCTTTGCCAAAACCAACTCTGGCCTCCTGTTGCCAGACAGTGCCAGTTCCCATTCCTCCCCCAAGGAGATATCTGTCCACTGCTGGCTAAGTTGCGGTCTCTCAATGGGATCCATGTGTTCTTGATGAGAGGTCTGGAGATCTTAATAATCCCCAGTCTGGGGTTTTCTATCAAGCACTCCTATACTCTTCAATTATCTGGATTCCCCAGAAGGGATGTAGGAGTCTCATTTTCCCACAGGGTTTTCCATAGCTCCTGTAAGTCCTTCCTTCCCCATTTCCCTTTTCCAGCACCCTTCACATTTTCTCAGTGTTGTCTTTATGCCACCCTGAGGGTGGACTATGCTAGATCCTCTCTTGATCATAGGTGCACCTTTTATTTTCTCATGTCTGACAGATATGTACTAAGCAAGCAGGATGTCGGTTCTGCTTTTGCAAGGCAGCCAGGTGTGCAAACATGAGCAGGCTGCTCTTCAGAATGGTCATGATTGCCTGATCTCATACATGCTTCAGCTGTTAAGCCTTGAAGCTTCTCCTGTGAGCGGACTGGTGGACCTGCCACAATCGCTACCACAATTTTAGGATAGGCACAAACCGTTTAGTTTCGCTATGAGAATAAGCTGAAGGAGCTACAGTTGTTCAGCCTACGGAAGAAAAGACTCCAGGGGAACTTTATAGCTGCCTTCCAATAGCTGAAGGGAACACACAAGAAGGCTGGAGAGGGACTTTTCACAAGAGTATCTAATGATAGGGCAAGGGGAAATGTTTTTAAACTAAAGGAGAGTAGGTTCAGACTAGATCTTAGGAAGAAGCTCTTCAGTACAAGGGCAGGAAGACTCTGGAACAGATTGCCTACAGAGGTTGTGGATGCCCCCTCCGTGAAGGTGTTCAAAGACAGGTTGGATGAGGCCTTCAGCAAACAAGTCTAGTTGAGAAGCATCCATGACCATGACAGGGAGGTAGGAGTAGATGATGTCTAAGTAGATTGGTCCCTTCCAAATGTGCCTTCCAACAGGGCACATTTTTAATGTGGTTATAGTAGATATACAACTATGTGAAAAGGTACACAGGTAGGTGATGTCAAGCATTTCAATACTCTTTAGACTTCCAGACTGGTACAGGAGAAATCCCAATGTAAATTGAAAATCTGGTTTCTGTGCCCAATAAGATGATTATAGAAGAAGCAAATAATCCATGCATTCTTGAACATTTCCTCTTTTTTTCCTTGTATTTTCATCTTTGTAGTTGAAGGCTGTCAGAATCTGGATGTGAGGGACAGAAGAGAGGGCGAATAACCATATGTGAAAGAAGAACTCTACATAAAAGAAGAACTTTATGTAAAAGACCATGAGTGCATGCTTGCATTTTCACCTCCCCACTGTTTATCACACACTGAAGCTGGAAAATCTCAAGGCCCTTTGGACCAGATATAAGCCTTTGAGTTCCACTGGCAGTCTTAGTATAAACATGAGATGTTATTTATCATGCACACATGATTAAAATTGTTTCAGGCCCTATTTAATGCTCAGGTGAAGAACACAGGCATTCCTGGTTACTCTGGTAAAAGAATATGCCACATGGCTGGCAAAATTAACTTCCTTCTGACCCTGATCTCTCGGGCTGATGTAAGGTACCATAAAAAAAAATCCAAGAAAAGATGGGAAGTTGCTCTTCTGTACCTCTGCATTGCCACCCTGCTCTGCAGAGTATTTATTTGTGTTGTCTCAGATAAATTTAATAATGCAGCATATTTGAGGGGGATTGGGGATTTTTTTGTTTGTTTGTTTTGCAGGACGAACTTTGAAACCACTCAGATAAGAATCTTTTTCATTAACTGATTATGCATTCTAATTATATTACATTTCTTACAACATAAGCCTTCTATTCAGGTTTTTATGGCACTCTGTGCAGATACCATATTCCTCTTTAGTAGTAGCAGATTTCCTCAACAGTAGAGAGGAATTTTATTGCAGTGTTTTATTTGGCCGGGAAGACACTTCATTACATTACTTGAGCATTGGTCTATGAAACAAGGGCCTCTAATGTTTTGTGCTAGAGCATGTGCATGAGGGAAGGGGAGTTCTCAAGTGTTATGCCAAAAGCAGACAAGCTGTACGTGACCCAGGGTGCTGAGCTGAACTGAAAAGCTGCACAAGGTTTCCTGGATTCACATCAACTACGTGAAAAGCAGCAGCTATTGAGTTGTGGAAAAGTTCTACATGCAACCTGAGGAACAGAAGCTGGGTAGCTGCCCACCATGCTCCCCAGAACAGGGATGTCTGGAGAGCCAGAGAGGCTCTTACCCAGTGGAGAAAAGCAAGTTCTGGGAGGAATGAGGACAATCAGTCCAAAGAGGGCTGGAGACATGCTGATATTTCACTTCATGGCTTGGTGGCTGAGCTGGGTGCAGATTTCGTAGGTCTCTACTGCTCCAGTTCAGAGGCACATCTGTATGCCTGTGGCACGCACTGTTAGCAAGGCTTGAGTTAACTGCAAAATTTTGTCTCTGCAAATTATCATGACTGCAATTCTCGTGCAAAATTTCTGCAAGTAGTTGTTAGCTTAATGTGGTACAAATTTGGCCCCATATTCAGACCATGACAGCAGTCACAATGGAACCCCTTGCTGCAGGACTGCTCATCTTCCAAAGAGTTTGGAGGTAATGTTGTTAGTGAGTAGTTAGATACAGTTCCTTACTACTACCGAAACTCCAGAAGACACTACTGTGCAGTCTTGCTGTTGTTTACCTGCTCAGTGTCTTTTGCCTGTTGATCCACTGATTCATGTAATCATTGACCTATTCTTCTAGACCCTCACAGGCCTCCTTGCATGAAAAGGTCCTGTGATTTGGGGAAGGCAGGATGAGATTTTCCTTTAAGCTCCATGAAACAAAAATAAAAAGCTTCCTGTGTAGTTAGGGAGAGATTCAAGACAAGGAAAGCCTCTTTCAGGCAGTGTTGAAAGTACTGCTGTAGCATATCAGCATGGTACTGTGCTATCAGACTTCATAGGTCACCTTCACTTATAGACCAGGGCTCACATTTGACTATCACTTGCACCCAAGGGCTAAAGCATACCATGTAAGGACAAACAAGCTTCTTTCCCAGCAACTGCTTTCCCCCACCTCCTGGGGGTTTGCAAAGATTAAGTCTTTTCAAGAAGTTTAACATAATGCTTTGGCTTTGATGAGCATCTTCACTTACAAGTTGCAACCTTGAAGTCACAGATTTTCATTTAGGACCTGAACCATAGATCCCTAAAAACAGTAAAAAGTTTCTCATTGACTTCATGGGTGGTTGTTTTATTTCGGGTATCCTAACACCTTAATATTGGTCCCATGGAAGTGGGAACTACACCTAATTACACATAATCTGTCCCAAGATTCAGCTCTATAGAAGGGTTGCTGGAAGCATTTGTTTAAGACCTGAGGGCAGGAGAACAGTGTGGTTACTGAAGACAAAGCTGAGATTAAAGACAAGATTAGCCTTTCAAATAAATCAGCTCAATTGCTAAACCCTAACATGTCCTTGCCAGGCCACCAGACTCCTGAGGGAACTTACTCCATCCAGAGCCAACCCACACTGCTGTACCCCCACATTTGGAAAAAAGACCATTTTTTTCCCCTTTCTCATCCCTTCCAGCCCCCTCTTTTCTCAGAATAATTAATTTCTTTCCTTTCTATTTATACCCCATTAGACACTGCAAGAATGTCCCTCTTTGATTTATGGCTCAGTATAATGAGTATGTCTTGAGGGAATATTATTCATACAGTTAGCTGAAATCTAACAGAGAAAGTCTCTATTTTACTTGTAACCTTAGCCAGAGCAGTCATTTCATGGGGAAGCAGTCCCTCCAGGCTCCAGCAGTGAAAAAAGCAAATGTTTAGATAGAAGCTCATCAGTAGGAGGAAACTGAAATCTCTTTCTTAGGTCTGAACATGGTGTTAAGGACCATGGGTGGGGCGGGATGTGACTAAGTTCAAAAATGAACATTTTTTTGAACCATCATTGGTAAAAAGGCTGGAGAGGGGAATGAGGTTTCCTCTATAAACTATGTGGGTTTTTTCTCCTAATTTAATGGAAACACCACTGCAAGTTTTTCCCTTCTCGTTTCTCTGGTGACAAGAAAATAAAACAAATGCAGCTGGGTCATTCTGCTCTCACTGTATTTCACCAGTAAGCCCAAAAGACACAAACTCTGTGTTTTAACTCTTCCCCTCCCCTGAGCTATGAAACGAAACACGGTTTGAAATCTCCACAGACATAGTTTGGGATTATCTGGCCTGAAGCACAAGCCATGGAGGGATCAGTCGCCTCTTGGAGGCTCTGCCTTGCCAGGGAGCTGGAACCGTTTCACTATGCAAAGGTGCTTCCCAATGAGTCAACTAGTTTTCACACTCAACTGTCTTGACTGGCTGCATGGAAAAATGTGCTGCAAGAGACACAAGCATCAAAAAACAAGGATTGTGAAATTGGTCAAAGGGGAAGTATTTGGGGAGAAAGGATTTCAGGCTGTCCTTTCCCTACTCTCTCTGCCTTCTGCCCACCTATTTTGTGCTTGCTGGGTTCACAAATGATCCAATGCTTCTACTACCTTGCCTCTTTTGGAGAGCCTTCACCTACCCTGGTGCCTTCTGGGCACCTTCACCTACCCTGGTGTCGAAATGCCTGACATGCATCGACACAGAAATGATCACCTGAAAGCCCTGGACTTTCACCCTGTAGAGAGGGACTAGCTCCAGATGCCATCTGATCATTGTAAAAGAGCTGGCTTAGGACACAAAGCCTGGGCTGAGAAATAAAGGTAAAATACTAACAAGCTCTTAAGTACAGACTCACAAGGGTAAACTTGAAAATCCCAAAGAAACTGCACAGTAAGAGTGGCTTGGTACAGGAGCCCCAGAGTGTTGGCGAGGAGTATCCTGCAGCTGGGACAGCATCATGCTGATGTCCCACTTGTGGCATTAAGGGTGTTTCCTATAAGCTTCTCTGGAGTCTGTGCAGCCTGGGAGCAGCTAGATGATGAAGGACTGTGACCTCCATTACTGCCTACTGGTTTTCCCTCTGCTGTATCTAAGCACTGTGGAGTCTCTGGGACGTCATAATCCACTAAAGATTTAGAGCTCTAGTGAAAAAACACAAGGTCACAGATACGGACCTGTGTCTGGCAATGCTTCAGTAATGCTGTAGGTTGGGCAATCCTTGGAACTGTTTAAAATAAAATTCTAGAAACTCTAAACAGTTCTTCCTTATGGGCTAGCAAGCAATGATTACAAACACACAAATGCTGTATATATAAAACCTGAGCATTAAGTAAATGGAACTGTAATAGCACAGGGGATGTAAAAGTGACCACTCCACTATTAAAATAGGAAAAAGTATGCAAAGACTCAGACTGCAGTTGCATGTTCGTGATGACTCTCTAAACATCCTGGAACACTGGCTTTAATGGCCTAAATCCAAAGAAATGCTGCTAAAATATGGTATTAAACAAACATTCACTTTTTTCTTTAGAAAAATTCCCCTTTGTGTTTACTAGATAGCCAGACTACCAAACACAGTGGGGGGCTGTTGATCATGTACATGAAGTAGGTTAATCTAGAAAAACATATGGGTTTTCTTCTTTTGCTCCTTTAACAAATATCTCCTACTGGGCACCATCCTGTGAGAACCTGCCAGAGACACATCAGAGCCAACCAAGCCGGCACCCAGTGTCTGCACAAAGGGCACTGAGGATTAAAGAGTGGACCAGCACAGATGATGTTTTAGTAGGATTTGCTGCAGATCACCCAATGAAGGAGAAGAGGTGGAGGAAACTCTTCAAGCACTTGGAGAAATTCTTACAGCCACAGGCACGAGAACTCTCTGAACTGGTTTGAAGGCAATTCATGCTAGAAGTGATAAATGAACCAACTAGGGGAGATGGTATTCTGGACCTGCTACTTAGACACAGGAATAACTAGCTGAAAACAAGAAGGCTGGAGGTAGTCTGGTCTGCAGGGCCTACAAGACTGTAACACTTAAGGTGCTGAGTGAAGGCAGAAATTTTGACAAGCAGAATAGTGACCCTGAACCTCAGAGGAGCAGGGGTTTACCTTTCACAGGAGGCAAATAAAATTGCATTGTAAAAATTGAATTAGGAAGCAAAAACTTCAGAAAATTGCAACTACAAAAGGATGTAAAAAACATCCTTCTGTTACATAGAACCATAGAGTGTTATGGATTGGAGGGGACCTCTAGAGATCATCTAGTCCAACCCTCCTGCCAAAGCAGCATCATCTAGGACAGGCCACCCAGGAATGCATTCTGATGGGTTTTGAAAGTCTCCAGGAAAGGAAATTCCACAACCTCTCTCAGCAGCCTGTTTAAGTGCTCTATCACCCTCACAGTAAATAAGTTTCCTTCATGTTGAAGCAGAACTTCCTATGTTCTAGCTTATAGCCATTATTCCCTGTTCTGTTTCTGGGCACCACTGAAGAGACTGGCAGCTTCCTTTTCACACCCACCCTTTGGATATTTATAGACATTAATAAGATCCCCTTTCAGCCTTCTTTTCTCTGAATTGAACATCCCCAGTTCTCTCAGCATTTCTTCACAGGAGAGATGTTCAAGTCCCTTAGACATCCTTGTAGCTCTCATTTGTCACTAGTGAAAATACTGACAGTATCCACCACATACTGAAAATATTTTAAAACCCTTATTAATATTTTTTACCTCAGTTTTGGTTCTCTTCACATACTTAGAAAACAAGACCCTTGGAGACCACTGTGGAATCTCAGAATCACATGAAGGGTGGATACAACTGCAGACAGATGCAAGGAAACTACAGTAGCTCTTTTCCGGTGAACAACAGCAGCCCCATAAAGCTGTCAGATTATGTGATTTAAAATGAGAGGGACGAGCATTTTGGGGAGGACAAGCTACAACACTGATGTAAAAAAAAAGAGGCAGCTACAGAGTTTACAGAGTAACAACTAAACATACCGTTAATCACATTTAAGGCTACAAGGGGATGTAAAATAAATAGTAGCCATCTGTGCCTGCCTTACTTCAAATTCTAAACAGAGTCATAAGAGGAGAGCAGAACATCAAGCAGTTTTATCCCTTCTTTCTTTCCACTCTTCATCCTTCTCTGTTTCCTCTATCTCCATTTTACATATCGTTGAATACTAAATATCTGCTCAGTATATAGTGTGTTCCACTAGTGGCAATAATAGTAAGCGGGTCAGATACATAGGGGATGAGCGACTAATCCATGTCAATACACATTCTCTGCAAAAATCTTTCCATGAGATTTGCAGTTCTACTGAAAGGACTAAAAAAAAAAGGAAGGCAATCAATTTAAGGATTAGGAAGAAGAGCCGAAAAGAGAGCAGAGGTACTGGATGAGGCTCCCATGAGTGAAGGGGAAAGGAATTGCTCACCTGGACAGATCTCCATATACATAAAGCAAGCACTACATACAAAAGAGAATGACTGTACACAGAAGGAATTATCTTTGCTCATTTATAGAATCATTACAGTTGGAAGAGACCTTCCAGATCACCAAGTCGTGACAAAGATCCTTTGATCAAGAACTGCAGCCAAAAGACAAACTTCTTAAGTCTGCAAGGAGGGAGATACACAGGTTTGGGCACATGCTCTCATTCTTTAACATTTTAGGCACTCACCAGTAATGTAGGAGACAGATGTGTGTCTGCTGTTTGTGATAAGACATACTGCTGGAGAAACGGCTTCTGCAGGGGGAGATTCACCTTGATATAGACATACTGAATGTGGTTTTGAAGCAACATTGATAGGTACTCCTGGATGCTTTGACACAGCCAGCGAATCACAGAATCACTGAATGTTAGGGGTTGGAAGGGACCTCAAAAGATCATCTAGTCCAATCCTCCTGTCAGAGCTGGATCACCTAGATCAAGTCACACAGGAACATGTCCAGGTGGGTTTTAAATGTCTCCAGAGAAGGAGACTCCACAACCAACCTGGGCAACATCTTCCTGTGCTCTGTCATTCTCACCATGAAGAAGTTTCTTCTCATATTTATGTTGAACCTCCTATATTCCAGCTTGCACCCATTTCCCCTTGTCCTATCA
>VZRI01008994.1:144913-189208 GCA_013397515.1 Upupa epops
AATATTCCAGATGTGGCCTCACTAGGGCAGTCTAGAGGGGGAGAAGAACTCTCAATCTACTGATTCCTTCCAATCCACCCCAGGATGCCATTGGCCTTTTGGCCACAATGGTACATTGCTGGCTTATAGTCATCCTGCCAGTCACCAGGACCCCTAGGTCCCTTTTTCCTACACTGCTCTCCAACAGGTCAGTCCCCAACCTATACTGGCACTTGGGGTTGTTCTTGCAAGATGCAAGACTCTACACTTGCCCTTGTTACATTTCATAAATTTCTCCCCACCCAACTCTCCAGCCTATTTAGGTCCTGCTGAATGGCAGCACAGTCCTCTGATGTGTCAGCCACTCCTCCCAGTTTTGTCATCAGCAAACTTGCTGACAGTGCACTCTCTTCACTCACACAAATAATTAATGACTATATTGAATAGTACTGGTCCCAGTACCGACCCCTGGGGGACTCCACTAGATACAGGCCTCCAACTAGACTCTGCCCCACTGACTTCTATGCTGAGACCACCTCACTACCTGACTCTCCAGACCACACTTCCTCAGTTTGACTGTGAGGAGACTGTGTTAAATGCTTGACTGAAATCAACATAGACCACATCCACTACTTTGCCGTGGGTGAATTGTGAAGAAAAGGAGACTGAGGGGAGAACTTGTAGCTGTGTATAGCTACCTGAAAGGAAGTTATAGAGAGTTGGGGCTCTGGGGTTCGATCTCTTGTCACAATTAACAAGTGATAGGGTAAGAGGAAGTGGCCTCAAATTGTGCCATGGGAGGTTTTGTTTGGATATTAGGAAAAAATTCTTACCCAAAAGGGTCATCAAGCCCTGGCACAGGCTGCCCAGAAGCGTAGTGGAGTCCCTGTCCCTGCAGGGACTTGAAAGGCATGTGGTACCTTGTTGACTTGGCAGTGCCGGGTTAATGTTTGGACTCAGTGATCTTAATGGTGTTTTCCATCATAAATGATTCTATGACTACTGGAAGGTGAATACTTTCCTTAGACATCTCATTTAATGCCCTGTAAATTACTGTCATCAGAAGCTGGACCCTTCCTCTTCAGTAAAGGTGCTTCAGAGGAAAAGCAAGCATCACACTTATTGCTGCAGGACTGCCCCTGGAAAGGGATGGCACCGCTAAATCCTTCTTTGCTCTTCCAAGGAATTGTTGAGAAACTTGTTATTTATCAGGTTTTCTTATTCTTCAGTGTCCCCTTGCTCCAGAATTAGTACTGCTTCTGTCACTGTGTCTTGAGATGAGCAGGGATACAGGCAGGTAAAATTCTAGCTTATGACTGTGGTTCCTATAGGTGCTACTTGAGTATCATAAAGTTGTTTATGTTGGAAAAGACCTTTAAGTCCCTATAGCCCAACCATAAACCTACCACTGCCAAGTCCACCAGAGTACTCCTGATGAGTCTACTGACACAGAAGATACTCCAGAGATGCCCCTTTTTAAGCGCTAGCAGCAGCACAGAAATTGGCTTATTATTTTCACCTCATAGTTCAGATGTTTTTCACAAACTCAATCTGAGCAACATGTTCCTGTAAATCAGGACTGGTGGGTTAGCCGCATACTCTGACATCTCTTGAGACAAATCCTTTTGTCATTACCCTGGGGTCAGTAGAATGAAATGAGAGTTAAGCTGGGTTTTCCCATCACAATTACCTTGTCTGGCAGCTGTGGCCTGAGTCTAGTCCCTTCCACAAAAGTTTCAAGTCAGAAATTCTGTAATCAAGAGATGACAGACAAATTCCTGAAAATCATTCCTGTGCTCTGCATTTTGTAAGAATATTTGCCTCTGCTTGTCATTTAGCAGAGCTAAAACTTACCTGTTATATTAAAAACAAACAGTTAAATTGGAAACTAACAAAAAGCAAAACCCCAAAAACCCCAAGCCTAGCTCAACCCAACCACAAAAAACCAAAGCACAGAAATGAATCGACAGGAAGAGGTAATAGCCAGACTTGGGTGACTCTGAGCAACACTTGGATATGTGCAAAGACTTAGATGCCAGTGTCTCTTTTCAAAAATGTTCTTATTTCATTTGTTCCACGCAGGACACGTTACTAGGATGGGAACAGGAGGAGGCCGACGTGGGGGAAAGAAGGAAGAAGAACGCTATTTAATGGTATAAATATGTGGGGCGGTAATGTCAACCACAGAAAGGGGTCTCTCGTCATGGAAACATGAGGTTTCTTTCAGCTTGTTTAAACCAAGACTGCCTTCAGCTTCGAAGCTGGCAGCATCTGTGCAGGGAGGGGACGCCCCGACGTGTCAGTAGACCCACAGTGACTCTCCGTGGAGCTCCAGTGCTACTACAGCTGAGGCTCTGCCTGATTTTGGAGGAGGAGGAGCGGCTGAGGGGTAGTTCCAGGCAGGGAACGGAGGGACTGGAACGGTCTGCGCTGCTCCATCTCTGAATACCTCCTATCCCCGATCTCCCCCTCCAGATGGGGATGCGGGAACCGTGCTGATACCGGCCGCTCCACAAACCTTCCTTACCGCGTTTCGGAGGGGAAGAAATTTGGATGACCCCTTTTTTTCCAGGTAGGCAGAGTTTTTCTCTCCTTACAGAGCGTTGGTGAGGCTTTTCCAGCTGGGAATAGAGGAGCCAGGCTCAGGCGAGCTCCCAGCCAGGACCCTTCGGGCGCTCCGTCAGGGCTGCTACTCCCTCCAGCCACATGACGCTTGGGCACTACTTCCTCCAGGAGAACATCCATCTTTTCGGTTGCTTTCAGCTTTTGACTTGTTCGGGTACTTTTCCGAGAGCTTTTTGCAGGTGTGAGCCTCTTATCTGCCGGGGCCAGAGGTCTAGAAAATCCCTTGCGGGTGAGCGGTTGAACCAAACTCTGCCCAGAGTGGTGTTCGCCAACCATGCTGAGGGGATGGATGAGCCGCTGGGCAGCTGGTCCTGCTGTACAATTCTTGTTCGGTTTTCAGAATTTCAGAAGATGGGGATTAGTCTATGCTGTTGTCATGGTTTAAATTTTAAAATCTAGGTTCACTTTAATTTAAAAGGGAGTTTCAAGTTAGCTCTGTGACAGCTGAAACCAGGACACCTGTGATTTGTGTCCCCTGAGTTATGCTAGTGGACATTCAAAACCCACCTGGATGTGTTTCTGTGTGATCTTCTCTAGTGATCCTGCTTTAGCAGGGGGTTGAACTAGGTGATCTTCAGAGGTCCCTTCCCCAGCCCCCGCCATTCAGTGATTCTGTGAATTCCATCAGCACGAGCTCCTCTGGTTGTTTTCAGAGGTACCAGCATATTTGGAAATGCCTGCAAGCTTGTCACACTTGCCTCCTCTGATCATCTGCTTTTTCATGTCAAGGCTCTGCATGAGTGCTGTAAGTGAAGGTTTCCAGGCTCACAGAGCTGCAGATCCAGGTGCTTTGGACCTTATTCTGCAGAGGATATAATTCTTCTTTCTTGAGAGTAATGTAATTTTTACGGTTTTAATGAGCAGGCAGATTTAGAGTTAAGCACCTGAATTCTTCACATTTGGGAAGAATTTGCTCAGCTGTACTAGGTATTGTGGTGTTGAAGAAGAAATTGCCAGAGCTCCAGGGGAGCCTCAAAAACAGTAGTGTGGTCTAGCAGACCATACCCAAGCACATGAAGTGACATTCCTGGTGCATTAAAATCCAATCCATGTGATAATCAGATGTGAGGGCACAAATAAGTCAGCTATAGTTTGCACATTTGAAATACTCATTGCAAGTCATTTGTTTGCCATAATTACATTCGGTTAGGTTGCTCAGGGTGGCAAGAGTTACCCGCAAGCAGAGAGCTAGGGTCCTTCTGCAAGACAAGCATGTTTGCAGGGCTTTGCATAGGTAACTCCATATACTTTTGTAATCATGTGTGTAACAGCCCAGTCACCTCGGGAGCAGCAGACAAGGCCATGCATTTTTCTGCTGAGGACCTGAGATATTAGGTAGGAGCACAGATGATAATGCAGGGAGGATCACTCAAAGCAGCACTTTTAAAGAGGACTCAAAACAATTTGTTGAGGCTATGATTAGTTTTTTGTGTGCATGTGCACATGTAATGGGAAAAGAGATGCATCCCTCAGTCCCTTCCCTTCCAAGGGAGGAAAATTTCAAGACAAATGCTGGTGAGGCCTTGCTCCTATAAGATCCTGCTCTTGCAGAGAGAGAAAGTTCATGAAAGAACAGGATGGGCAGACCCAAGAATTCAAACGTAATGAGTCAGCTCCAAGTTCGTTCTTTCCATTAGTTTTCTGGACTGTCAGTGTTCAAAAATTGCCTTCAACTTCCAAAATAATGCCTTAATCTGAAATGCACCCTTTTTGCTGGTGAAATCTGAGATTTCCATTTCAGTGGAATGGACTTTAAGAAAAAGATAAAATGTTAACAAAAACTGAGAGAATCACAACAGCAGGTAGTGCTCTGAGCCTGACAAAATAGGCATTTCTGTTCACCTTAGATGGAGACAGGAGTCTCCAGCAGCCTCCCCGCCTCACTCCACTCACTGCTAATGAGCAGTGTAGCTAATGTAGCTTGAGACATAGATCAGAGGGAGACGTGGTGGTGCCTATTACAGAGTAAAGGACCCTGTGTGCGACAGGGCTGTGAAGAAGTGAGATGAGTCTAGTGTTTTCAGCTGTTGCTTTTCTGTCTTCTGCTTTTCTCCGCATAAAGGCAAAGTCTGTGGTGCCTCACTGACCCAGTCCAAAGACCAAGGGCTACGGGCAGACTAGACATGTGCTAGACATGGCCCTGATTGCCCATGCAGTTGAACTGTTCCTTGCAGCTCTGCCTAGAGCGGCTCTTCTGCACAGCACCTTTCCCATCCACACACACATAACAGGAGGGAGGGAGGTGGTTAAACTCAGGACTTGGTGATCTGTGAGTCAGACATTTGGCCAAAGCATCCAGTGCTCCCAGCCTCTCCAAAAGCTGATGTCTCCAGCTATGTTTTGTGGAGGGCACACAAGATGAGCGAAACCTGTAGTAAGGGTAGAGGTAGGAAAACTTTGTCTTAATTAGAATACCCCTTTAACATTACAATAAGTATCTTTATGATACCACTTCACTGTAACACAACAAAAATTAAGCCACGCTGACCTATGCAGGGATTTCATGAGACAACTTAGGTCCTGTTGCAAACAGGTGTGCAGCTGAATTGGAGGGGTGAAACAACCAATGGACTACTTGGCAGGGACATTTGGGTGCTGAGCTGTAGGCACGTGAGGTATCCTAAACTTCAGAGGGCTTCACTGAGCCATGTCTGTTAATTATCTTAAGTTGGTGTTCCCACAGTGTTTTGGATCTCTTGTCCCTCCCACCTAGGAGAGCTCCAAAGAGGATGAGGGTTTCTGCCTCCTAAAAATATCCAGCCTGAGCATTGGTTGTAGCAGACTCATTAGCATAGCTCAAACCTTAGTAAGGAGGAGGGCAGTTGCTGTTGTAAGGATATCAGCAGCACCAGTACAGAGTCACAGAATGTATTGAGTTGAAATGGACTTCTAAAGGTCGTCTAGTCCAACCCCCTTACAGCAAGCAGGGACATTTCTAACTACAACAGAGCCCCATCAAGCCTGACCTTGGATGTCTCTAGGGCTAGGGCCTCCACCACCTCTCTAGGCAACCTGTTCTAGTAATGCACCACCCTCAGATTAAAGAATTTTTTCCTCATGTCCAGCCTAAATCTACTCTTTTCTAGCTTAAAATTATGACCTCTCATCCTAATGTCCCCTGTCCTTGCAAACAGCTTGCCCAACCTTCTTATAGGCCCCTTTCAAGTATCGAAAGGTTGCTGTAAGGTCCCCCTGGAGCCTTCGCTTCCTCAGGCTGAAAAAACCCAACTCTCTCAGCCTGTCTTCATAAGAAAGATGCTTCAGCCCTCTCATCGTTTTCCAGCACGAACCAGTTTGCAGAACCTTGATGATGTATTACAATATAAGGTGGACTGGGACATATCCCACCAGGGAATAGCTTGTCACCACATGGCGAGAGGTCTCTAAAGAGATGCATGGGGAGCTGAGCTGCTTGTGTTCTTCATGTAATGCCATTTCTCATGCAAGTAGAGCAGCAGCTGAACTACATTACTAATTTACCCTTCCCCTGCACTGCCAGTGCAACCAAATGTCTTTTCAAGCCTTGGATATTCCCATTAGCTACCCTAAAAAGCCATTTGAGGAAGAAGCTCTCTTTCCGGACTGGATTCAGGCCTTCTCACAATAAAAACCACACATACCCCTTTTTGGCGTGTGTTGAGTTGACCACCAAGTAGAAAAGCATCTGTGCTACTACAGGCGGGTGTCTGCCATCAGGGGACCATGCTGGTTGGTGCAATTATCCTCCAGAAATAGAAATGAGCATCACCTCTTCCTCCATATTCTTGCTGTTGATGAGTGTCACTCAGGTGTGGTCTGTGATGTCCTTTCATATCATGGGTACCTCTGAAGCTTACGTACATTCCTAAGAACTTTCCATGCTATAACTCTTAACTCTTCTGCTGCTTAAGTTACCATGTGCAGCCGGACCTCAGAGGCCCAGTGCTGTATTGAATGCTAAAGATGTACACTTCTTTTTTATCCATCCCTTTACTCCATGGGTTGTGCAGGCTACAAAGCAGTGCTTGACCAAGTGATTTCATAACCTTTTGTTGTATGCAGGCATCACCGCATCCACAAGGTTGGTTGAGCACCTGCTGTACGTCTTCACTGGGGGTATGGCCAAGCAGGAGAAGAGAGGATCACAGCTGCTGGTGTCTGTGTGACTTGGGGGTGGTGGAGTCAATGGTGGCAGCCAAACATAATCAACCAGAGAGAAACCATGAAATCAGAAGTTCCTGGCACACTGTCAGTAGCTCCACTGATGATGGAGCTCTTTCTTTCACCACCTGAGCTCTTCCTTCAGACTGACAGAGGAACTAAAGCAGTTCTAAATTATTTGCCCATTCTGCAACAGGAAATATTTTAATTTCTTATCTTTCAAATCAATATGAAAATCTACATTAGAGGCCCAGTGAGGTGTCACAGCGATGGAGAGGTCTTGTTTATTACAGCCGGGGTTTACAGGGAGCATTGGCTGGCTTTGTGTCCTCCCAGCAAGGCTAGGAGGTTATGTATCACATTTAACACTCATCTTGTATTTTCCCACAGGCATCTAAGTATCCGAAGGAACTGCTGAGATGTTCCGAGAAGCTTTTTTTTCTACTGTCCTTTGTGTGGCTCTAGTTCCTCTCCAAGCTCAGTTTGATGGAGATCCTGGAGATGTCAGTCCTACCTCTTGTGCAGGTATTATTTGTGTCTCTCTGCTTTGTAGGCAACAATTTCACCAAAAGTAATGGGCCAGCTCACAAGGAACTGTCAGTGCACATTGCACCTCTCTTGTCCCTCAGCACGCCCAGGCTGTGCTATGGGTTAGCAGTCCTTCTGTAGGGGGCACAAAACTCCCTGTCCTCCACCAAAACTCCCATTTCTGGGTTTGCATTGGGATGCAGAGAGGTAGACACAGAGGAGTTGGGGTCTGTCAGAAGTGGCTTCTCCAAGCTGATGCAGTAATAAGTCCCAGGGGGTGTTTTGTCTGATGTCAGGAAAGAGTCCACTTTGATGATTTCATCCTTTTCAATTGCAGTGCAGAGGAGGGATTTATGTGTCCAACCTTTTACAGAAAGTGATAAGAATTTCAAAACTCATTCAGTACTGGGCAGACCTTGGTATTCTGAAGTCCTGGGCAGTAGACTCAATCTTGAAAGAGTCTTACCTGAACATAGGTGTTACACGGAGATGGGTAGAACTTCTGCTTTTTCCAGAATTGCACTTGGATACAATCTTTTTGAAGCCAACAGCAGCCTGGCAGGTAGATCACACTTTAGTATAGGAGACCAGAAGTCATACCCTTACTCTCCTTCATTCAAACCCAGCGCTTAGTCTTCTGTTTTCTCATCTCTTCCAACCCAGGTGGAAATAAGTCCTGATTAGTAAAAGCTTCAGCTCCCTGGAAGGAAAATTAATGTTGAACTTTGTGCTGTGCTCTGCTTTCTTCACACCTCTCTGTGCTGTCCTCTGAGTGCTTCTTGGTCCAGTTTTCTGGGGGACAGTGAAGGGAGTGTATGAAGTGCTCTGACATGGTCTGAATAATTGTTTCCATGCAGAAAAGAGGAACTGCCCCATCAATGTGTACTTCATCATTGACACCTCGGAGAGTGTTGCTCTGCAGACTGTGCCTATCCAGAGCCTCGTAGATCAAATAAAGCGGTTCATTCCTGTGTTCATTGATAAACTGGAGAGTGAGCTCTACCAGAACCAAGTCTACATCACTTGGCAGTTTGGTGGACTTCATTACTCAGATGTGGTGGAAATCTACAGCCCTTTAACAAGCAGCAAAGACATATACCTCCCCAGGCTGTCTGCTATCAACTACCTTGGCCGGGGCACCTTCACAGACTGCGCTATATCCAACATGACAGAGCAGATCCAGACACAGATGGCCACAGGTGTGAACTTTGCAATAGTCATCACCGATGGCCATGTCACTGGCAGCCCCTGTGGGGGGATGAAGATGCAGGCTGAGAGGGCGCGAGACATGGGGATCAAGCTCTTCGCAGTGGCCCCCAGTGAAAACGTCTATGAGCAGGGGCTGCGGGAGATCGCCAACCTGCCGCATGAGCTGTACCGCAACAACTATGCCATCACACAGAAAGACACCCTGGACACTGATGTGAACACCATTGAGAGGATAATCCAAGCTATGGTACGCAGTGCGGAGGTGCTGGGCGTGTAATGTGGGACAAAAGAAGCAGAGTGTGAGTGGGAGGAAGCTTTCTGAGCAGCCCCATGGGGGGGGGTTGGCAGAAATTTTTTGCAATTAGAGTGGTGAAACACTGGCCCAAGTTGTCCAGAGAGGTGGTAGAACTCCATCCCTGGAAACCTTTCAGATCAGGTTAGACAGGGCTGTGAGCGATCCAATCTAGTTGATGGCATCCCTACTCACTGCAGGGGTGTTGGACTACATTATTTTTGAAAGGTCCCTCCCAACCCAAGATGTTCTATGATCCTACAACTCTAGAGAGCACATGTAGCAGGGAAATGCCTCCATTTTGTTTTCTGTCCCTTTTTTGGATCCTTTCAGCACTTACAGGTCTTGAGCATCTATGATTCCTCTGGTTAGGTGCTTAGCCAGGATTCCTTAGTTAATGCCTCTGGTCCCCAGCATGTCTGGGCAGGCTGCCAACCTAGTCCTGACTGCTGCTGAAGGCCAGACACATACCTCAGCCTTCTTCATATCCAGGGACACATGGAAGAGTGTGTAGCACTGAGACATGCTCACCATCAGCATGTTCCTTGAGTCCCACCTGTGAGGCTGCTGGGAATATCTTTAAAGCCACAGGACTGTTACCATTTCCTGTCCCTTACCATCACACAACTCCAAGGGTATGATGCTGTTTTTCCTCTTGGGGCTGACCACCTTTACTGATCATCCTGTTTTCTCCTTTGCAGAAGCATGAAGCCTACGGAGAGGTGAGTGAGCAGCATCTTTACACCATTGCCACATGAGGTGGGTTTAAGTCACCTCACTTATTAAAGACCAGCTTGAACCCTGAAGTAGCAGACCAGATTTGCAGTGAAGGGTCTCAGCCCACGTGTGGATCAGCGTAGAGCCAGGGGACCTGTCCCAGTATCCCACTGGTTAAATTGGCACTCTTCACTCTTCACTCTATGCTTCCCCTTCACCTACAGTGAATTCGGGTCTATTGGGCAGACCTGTTTCATCACCTTAGAGGTGCTGCTCAAGCTGAAGCTCCTGCCCTACTGGCATCACATGGGCACAGTTTGGCATATATAGAGAGGAGTGGGCAGAACAATGCTTCAAAGAGCATCCCCTGGTAGTCCTGAAGAGCAAACCCACAGGACCTTGTCAGATGCTGAGCAGTCTTGTTCTTTCAGTTTGGGACCAGAGCCAAACTGTAATGAATGTGCTTGTAGCAGCTTTCTGCTTTTTATTTACAGACAGCATTTTTCTGCATGCATGCTGCTGCCTCAGCTCTGACCCAGCTGTAGCCATAGTAGCTTTTAACACTGCAGAACTGAGCTTAGTGTCCGTGCACATGAAGCTGCCAGCAATGCTGTCGTGTGGTTACACCTCCTGTTCAATTTGTTGTATTTCAGTGCTACAAAATGAGCTGCCTGGAGATTGCAGGTCCACCTGGTCCCAAGGGATACCGAGGGCAGAAGGTAAGTCACCCTAACCTGTGGGAAGAGAATAATGCATAATGATTTGGTTTAGTGATGAACTTGGTAGAGGAGGGTTAGTGGTTTGACTTGATGATCTCAAGAGTTTTTTCCAACCTGAATGCTTCTATAAATGCCATTACCTGCCACAAACACTGTAGGACATGCCAATACCTGCCACAGATACTGTGGGACACCTTAGATCCCATCTCAGCTGCAGTAGCCTTCACAAGCACAGCAACCCAGTGAGAAATAACTGAGAGACTGCCATGCTGCAGTAAGTGGAGCACACAGCCAGCACCAATGTCTCCTGATGTCCATGCCAAGGCTGATGCACTGACAGCAGCACAGAGAGGCATTTGAATGTCAGATATGCCAGTTGCAGCAGGCACCTTCAGCACCTGAGGACAAACGAGTGAAGCTGCAGTTGTCTTCCAATTCTCCCACCTTGAAGAGCACAGCTCTCACACATCCAGTCTCCTGTGTGCTCCACTCCACACACAGCTTTTTCCTGGTTTTGCCAGCATAAAGCAGGTCCTCCTCTGCCAGCACTATGTCCCAAGCTCTGTAGGAGCAGCCTCAGTGAGCCAGGTGCTTCCAGAAGTTGCCATTTTCCACAGTCAGCACCGAGCCGTGACTAATGTTCTTTATTTTCTTTCCTCAGGGTGCAAAAGGGAACATGGGCGAACCAGGCTCTCCTGGGCTGAAGGGACGACAGGTGAGTTGTGGACGGTGCCTCCTGGGCACAGCCAGCAGTGCTAGCTGGTGCCATGTCTTTACCAAGCTGAGCTAACTCCATGTCTTCTTTCCTTCAGGGTGACCCGGGTATTGAAGGTCCAATCGGATACCCTGGTCCCAAGGTAAGAATCCCATAGCTAGTGACTACTCTCTACATTCACTGATGTTTGGTGAAGCTGGAAGAGCGCTGCTTCTTATTCTCACCTGTCATTTCCCAACTGAGGCCCCTGGCACTCTAGTGCCTCCACTCCTGGTTTTCTTCAGGCACTAACAGCCTTTTTCTTCTCATTTTCCCTAGGGTGTCCCAGGGCTGAAAGGAGAGAAGGTGAGAAAGCAGAGGCCACATGGTATGTCTTGTCACTTGGGGTTGGGATGGGCACCTTTCTATGGTAAAGAGGGAGAGTTTAGCTGTAACATGGAGATTAACACTCCTATCAATATGTGATTTAAGACATGAGTAGGAGTTTCCAGGGGCATCCCCAAGCCTCTCTCCTTCAGGCTTTGCTCTTTGTGATGATCTTTTTACTGAGCTAAATGTGTGGGAGCGAGGTGATCAGACTAGCTCACCTGTCCTCTTCTTTCTCCAGGGCGAGATTGGATCTGATGGACGGAGGGTAAGAAAAGACCTTTTCTAACTTGTATGCTGTTCCAGCTACCAACCCTTGAGTGCATGTTAACAGATCTCACTGATCCTTCTTATTTTCTTCTTGATTCCAGGGTGCCCCTGGTTTGGCAGGCAGGAACGGCACAGATGGACAGAAGGTAACACTCCTTGGGACCACCCTATAATGTCGCTGCTGCTGTTTCATTTCTTTACCTCCCCTTGTCCCCACGGGTCATTGTGTTTCTCCCACCACACATTCTAACTTTCTGTTTTGGATGAGGTTTCTATGAACTTATTGGCACATTATTCTGAGTGTCCTGTAGAAAGTCATGAGGTAGCTGGAGATTAATTAATTGAGGTCACAGAAGTGCTATGCCTTTCTCAGCAAGATCTTTGCAGGAGCAAGATGTGTAACCCAGGCTGTGCTCCTGCTGCTGGAGGTGATACTACTGGGTCATCAGTGCGTAGATATTTCATTTTGAGCACTGGTGGTCCCTGCAGGAGATGTGCAGAGAACATTAGGAAGAAATTTGGTTTTCATGGCAGTTCATCTGAAACAGAATCTGAAATTTCTCCTCTAAGCTGCTACATGTTCTTAATATTAAAGCCCTAAAGCCAGGTTCAAGTATATGGTAACAAAGCCCCTGAAATCCTCTGTTCTCTGTATTATGAGTGCAAAGGGCCACGGCCTCCTTGAGGTCTGCTGGCAAGCGCAGGTTGATTTTGCTCCTCAAAACCATGTTTTCTCACATACCTAGCCAAGTACATCAGTGACATAATACCAGTTCTTCCCACTCCTCAAATGCCTACTGAAGCTCTAAAACACTAAACCCCTCAGTCCCCTCCACACTGTAGTTGGGGCAAGCTGTATAAGCACTGCCAGCAAACCCATTTTGGGGCACACTTGGTTGCTACTCTCACAATGTCTGTCAGGCAGCACAAGTCCAGTGACATGAGCCACTCTGACACAAGATGCATAATGAAGGACCAGCATGACTGTGGACATGAATGACCACCAAATCCAGCCTTAAGGGACATGTCTGACCCAGTGCATGAGTGCTTGAGTTCCCACCAACACTCATGCTACTCTCAGGCTTTTAGACTGCTTTCTCCTCTTCCATTTGTCTCTGCACACCATGCTCATGTTGAAGGATTGCACTTGCTCTTTACCATCTTTATTATAGCTGATCACAGATACACTTGGCAGATAAAATTATAAGTGATGAACTGCTAACAAGAAGAGCTATGTTGTCTCTTCAGACATCTACAACCTCTCTTTTTCTTTTGCACGCTGCCTCTGCAGGGCAGGCTGGGGAGAATTGGACCACCAGGCTGCAAGGGAGACCCCGGTGACAAGGTAGGAACACGCTTTCACACAGCACAGCAGGTGTATCGCCACAGCTGTAGCTGCTGTACGGCCAACAGGATGTTACTGGCCCATTTTCCAAATGATTGTGTGACCTGTTGCCAGGCCTGAGATCCCCAGAATGGTGAGCACAGCCTGAATTACTTTATACTGCCTTTCCATAGTCAAGTAAGCTGAGATTGCCCAGTGTCTCTTCCCTCCACACAGAGAGGAGGAGCTGCTCCCTTCATCAACACTAGCAATAAACAAAACCTGATTTAGTCTCTAGAACAACTTTTTGAGCCAGTTGACTTACTTTGCTGGGAAAGTGAATGTTGTTGCCCTTCAAAATGTCTGGTTCTTTGTCCTTTCTTGCACTAGGGCCCTGATGGCTACCCTGGAGATGCAGGAGACCAAGGTGAAAGAGGAGATGAAGGCATAAAGGTACAAGTGCACTGAACAGCAAATAGATCGTGGGCAGAGGCCACCAATTGGGTCACTAAACACCACTGCCTGTATTTACTCATAAATCCTGCACTACTCACAGGGCCTGTAGGCTCTGGGTTCTGGATCCTATCAGCAGACACAGGAGCTGTGGGAAGAGCCTTGGCAGCCCTGCTCCTTGGGCTCCTCGTGGTGCATGTCAGTGGTACACAGTGGCATGCTAATGATGAGGCAGTGATGGTTACTGTCTGACTGTTTCAGGGAGATCCTGGCCGGCCTGGTCGCAGTGGACCCCCAGGACCTCCAGGAGAAAAAGGAAGCCCGGTAGGTTTATGCAGCACTTGGATGTCTCCAGTACCTTACTTGAGTCTTCTCCGTGCCACATGGAGCCAGAGCAGGTCATAGGGGAGCATGAGGATGATGTTTGCCAGAGCATCCTGGTGATTCTGCAAACCCAGAATCACCAGCATATAGAAAGTGCAAGCCTGCAGGTGGCTGAATGAGCTCTTCCAACATGCTTGTCCCCACCAGTATAGTGGGAAATGTTGTGTGGGCAACAGGAGGGTGGACTGCACAACATTCTTACAGCTGACTAGTCAAAATGAGAATGGGTCCTGAGTGTGTTTTCAGAGCAAGCCAAAAGAGACTCAAGGATTTACTTTTCTATCTGATTCATCTCACCACATTTCTCATCTGAGCAGAAAGGCCCCATTTGCCTGTGGTTTCCCCTGACACAGTTATCACTTCCTCAGCGGTTGCTGGTGTTTGCAGTCTGATTTTATTCCTATGAGTAGAATTTAGAGGACTAACATAGGCTTAACCCACTGCACTTAACCTTACAGCCAAAGGGGTTGCTGAGCTGGTGGCCAGTTACTTCAGATGTAGAGGACTAGGCTAGAATGGCCTGCAGGCTTAGGAAGTGCTGGACGGATGCTCCACAGAAGAGCTGTCAATCCTTTGCACTAGCTGATGTAGAAAAGGTGACACAGCATCACACTGTCTGAGGCTGGAGCCTGCACACTTAGCTTTGATCTGCAGACATGGTGGATGTGTTGAAGCATAAGTTGTGTGCTCAAATGCACATTTGCTCCAGGGGTGGACAAGAGGTGTGGGAGGGTGTGTGTACCCTTGGTGTCTCTTACGATGTTATATTTCTTTTCCTTCTACAAAGGGACTTCCAGGCAACCCTGGAGCTCAAGGGCCTGCTGGAACTAAGGGAAGAAGAGGTGAAATGGGACCTCCTGGACCCAAAGGAGAGCATGTAAGCTTCTGAATATTTCTGTACAGTGAGCAACAAATTTTCATGAAACTGTCCCATTCAGTCTGCTTGCCCTGCCTTCTGCATCTCCAAAGATGTGCAGATGCTGATCTCCTTGTGTCCCCCATCTTCATAGAACAGTGCTTCCATAATCCTCAGAGAGATGTTAACCATTTCATCTTAGAGAAACATCCTGTATTCCCACATAACCACTTTGGATGGCAAGGAACATTTTGGCTGTACTTTAAGAAGTTCCCCACATCTCTGACCTTTCACAGGAGCTCAGAGTCCAGATCTGGCAGCTGTTAGAGTAGAGCAATCTGTAAAAGGATTGTCAAATCACAGCCATGTCACAACATGAGTGGTGCCACACAGAACCAAGTCAACATGATAGAACACGGCAGAACATGGGGAGTGGTTTGGAGATGGTGATCCCTGGCAGAATATAGCAGCATGACCCCACTAGGACCAAGAGGCCACAGATCAGCTAGCTTGTGTCCTTGTGCAGATCTGGTGGAGAAAACAATGCCAGGAGAGCTGTAAGTCTTCAACCCTGAGAATGAATCCTGATGGAATGAACCGCTAGTGCTTGTGGCTATTGTGTTGACTGGAAGCATAGTCTAGTTACGGCTTCGCAAAGACAAAATCCCCCAAGCAGCGCCACCACAGAGATCTCTGCTCTCCTGTTGTTGTGGACACCGTTGATAAGAGGGCAAGGAGACATCTCTTGGGTCAGACGGGAGAAGACAAGGCAGCCAGCTCTCACTGCTCAGGTAGCATCCATCTTCACACCCTATTTATGTGACTTTCTGTCTCTACTAAGGGTCGACGTGGAGATCCAGGGACAAAAGGCAGCAAAGGAACTCCTGGGGCCAAAGGAGAAAGGGTAAGTAAAGCACCTGCAGAGACCATTGCAGAAGATCCCAGGGGGCTCAGAGCATGTAGGTGTGATGTACTGCTCTCAGACATGAAGTGTCCAGTGCCAGAGCTGTGACCTGCAGATTCCAGTAGTCTCTGCATGTGTGCTCTATACGTGCTGACTGCTGTGGTGGCAGCAGGTACAAGCTCCTCTTCCAGGGCTTCATCCAGAGAGGAGGAATGAAGTGCAACAAAGCTGAAGGCTCAGAGGGCATGCAACTATCATGCTGTACTTCAAGCCAAGAAACATCAGATTTTAAAATAGCATCATGCCTCATTAGCCCAGGGAGCACTGCCTGTAAACGGCATTGGAGACATCCCTGACCAGGAACATCTTTGTCCTCCTAACAGGGAGATCCTGGTCCAGAAGGTCCTCGTGGTCTGCCCGGTGAGGTTGGAAGCAAAGGAGCAAGGGTAAGTATGGAGCAGGGATTGGTGACAGTCAGAAGGGAGGGAGAGCTGCTGTCTGGAGCAGTTCACTCAGCAATCCTCATGCACATCTGCTTGTACCTGCCTCTCTGTGTTCTTCATCTTGGTTTGCTTTGCAGGGAGACCAAGGACTACCAGGACCTCGAGGCCCTTCAGGTGCAGTGGGAGAGCCAGGCAAAATAGTAAGTTGTCTAGGGGTATCCGTGTGACCCTGTCCCTCTGCAGTGAGGACTTTCCCTGCTGACATTAGCTGGCTGCATAGTCCTACCCAACAGGAGCCTGACCGACTTTTTCTACTAAAGACTCAAAGATTGGCCCAGAGGCCCCTGGATAGCACTTCATGAGGCAAGGAGAAATTGCAGGACCCATGAGTTCCTGCTTCTCTATCAGTCATGGTCCCAGATGTTCCCATGGCGGTGTGGAAGGGACCACTGGCACCTATTTGTCCTGCGTCTGTGGTTAGTCCAGCACCCTTCTGTGGAGGTAGTGCCGTGACATCTGTGTAGCTCCATGAGATGCAGGAACCCTGAATCAATCACTGTTGCATAACTTCATGAGGAGGAGACATCCTTTTGGAGCATCATCTCAAGAGCTAGTTTCTCCAGCACAGTCTGTTCTGCAGCTGGGGAGCTGCAGGGACATTCTTACTCTCTTCTTCCACTCTCCCTAATACTTTTCTGCAGGGATCACGTGGAGACCCTGGCGACTTGGGCCCAAGAGGTGACGCTGGACCACCAGGACCAAAGGTGAAGTACCTGAATGCACCTCTGTTTGAAGGGGTATTTTGATGTGCTGTTTTTATCACTGAAGAAACCTTGTGTGCCTCAGAAACAAGAATAGCTCAGACCTGTGCCTTCTATGGGGAAGAGATTTAGGTCTTGCTCTCGTCAAGGCAGTTCTGATTATACTCCTCACTCTGCATAAATTCTGGAGTGTCCCTGGCACGCAATGTCCCACAGACCCTGCAAAGCCTTGCTCCAAATGTTTCAGGGCCAGGTGCAGAAGTCACAGCTCCTGGTGGTGTCTCACCCCAAGAAAAGATTAATACTGCTCTGCCTGTCACCAGCATTGTCAGACCAGAAAGGCTGGATTTGGTTTCTGATGGGTTGTATTTCTTCTTCCAAAGGGTGACAGAGGCAGACCTGGCTTTAGCTACCCTGGGCCCAGAGGACCTCAGGTAAGTAAGCCTTGCCCAGTGCAGGTGTTTGTCCTGTGAGGAAGCCTGTTTCTCTGTTGGAGCTGGGCAGCCTGAAAGGAGAGGGATGAAGGAAGAAAAACTGTCAGGTTCACCACAGAAGGGGTGATGAGGGTTGAACACGGGGACTGAACCTGGCTGGATCTCTGTCAGCCTGGTGGCAGAGGTGCAGAGAAGCCCAGCTGTGATGGCAGTGATGGGGAGGTGGCTGCACTCACCACCCCAGCATGAGTCTCAAGCTACATCTGCTGCTCAGCTTTGTGCTCTTTGCCACAAACTTTGAATGTATGCAGGAAATGTGGGGATGGAGCAGATGCTGACCTCTTGCTCCTCTCCCTTTGCAGGGTGACAAGGGTGAGAAGGGACTACCAGGACCCAAGGTGAGTGTGTTTGTCATCTGGTTTTTGTTCTGACTGAAATGCCAAGTAGTTGTCACCCACCACTCCTGCGTGCCTGACCTGCCTGCAGCTGCCCTGTCTCTTCCCTGCAGCTGCAGAGCCCATCTTCTGAAACCGTCTCCAACCTCCTAAATCTTTTTATTGTGAGGGTGATGAAGCCTTGAAACAAGCTTGTGAACTCTCCTTCTCTGGAGACATTCCAAACCCAGCTGGACATGTAAACATGTGGTCTACTCTAGGTGATCCTGCTCTAGCACGGTGTTTGGACTAGATGATCCTCAGAGGTTCTCTCCAACCCACCATTCTGTGACTATGATTTGTTGATGCCAATGTAATCATCACTGAGCTGCTGGTGCTTTCCTGGGCCAGGCAGGAGGGTAGTTTTGACATGGCCATAGCATCAGTGCCTCTGCCTGAGCACATCCAGATGTGCTTCGTGCCAGATCTGTTTCTCCTTCCTTTGAGCAGGGAGTAAGAGGTGAGCTTGGACCCAAAGGAGTGCAAGGAACCAAAGGAGAGAAGGGGGAACCGGTAAGCAGACTTCCCATACTGCATGTGGGGCCAGTGTCTCCCTCCCATATCTCTCCTCGGCACGCTAGGGACAGCACTGTCTGCTACTCTCCTGCCTGCTCTTCTGCCTGTCCTGTGTCTACAGGGGCTTGTGGTCATGCTTAGCAGGACTGTGCCAGTTGAGAGGCTCAGGAGGAGTCCTGGACACCAGAGTCTGTATCACTAGCCTTCCCAGAGAAATACTTGAGCCTTCTGTGTTTCTTCCACAGGGAGATCCTGGTCCAGGAGGGGAGCCTGGACTCCGTGGTCCAACTGGTGAAGCAGGCCCTGAGGTATAGTACGATGCTATCGTGTTTGAGCATATGCTTCATCTCCCTACTCTCATCCACTTCTTGATGTTATAAAGCTCAGTAGACCCCAGTGGGTCTCCTTAGGACCAGCGGGACTTGCTGGAGAGGACACCAGCTGCCAGATGTATCTGCTGGCTTCCCATGAGACTTTCCTGCCATTCCCATGGCAAACCTCTGCAAAAGCCATGGTTGTGATGGCCATGGCATCTAATTCCAAGAACGAGAATTCTTGGGAAAACTGTGCCTGAAATCCCTCTGCTCTCCTTACAGGGGAGTCCCGGCCCACCAGGAGACCCTGGCCTGACTGTAAGTAGCACTGCTATGCAACTCCCCATGCTCTTTCTTCTTCCTGGGGCAAGTGACAGCCTGAGAACAAAATAAGGCATCAGGTCCTGCTGCTGCCTGGCAGAGATGGCCAGTGACTTCCCATAGGTGCCAAGGAAAGAGGGGATGGGGCCAACTGGGTGGCAAGCTACCTGCAGTGACCAGCAGATGTCCTATAGATGGGATGCTGTGTAAGAGGAGGAAGGCACTCACCCTGCACCCTTTGCTGACAGGACTGTGACGTGATGACCTACGTGCGAGAGACGTGCGGATGCTGTGGTGAGCAGACCATCGCCTCCCCAGGGCAGGGGAACAACAACTTGAGGGATAAGGAAGGGGGGCCACCAGAAGCTGCTTCCTTCTTCAGGAGCTCCCTTGAGGGAGCTCTATCTTGCGAGCTGCCCTTTGCAGAGGAGATGTCTCAGTATGTCCTTCCCTGCTCACCCCAGTCCCAGCCCATCACTGAGAGTGGTGGCACTGCAGGGACAGCCTGGCTTACCTCCCAACATTTAGCTCTGTCATCACAGGAGCAGTGAGCTATCATAGAATTCCATGGTCCAGATGGTAGGATAGAGTGTGTGACACAGCAAGATTAAAAAGACTTCTTTCATGCATGGAAAACCCTCCCTATGCTGTGGGCAGCACCACGAACCCTTGGGTGCTTGGAATGATGCTAACTTCATTCATCATCTCTTAGATTGTCTCTTCTGCCGTGGTGACTCTTGTTCCTACCATCACTGACCTTTGTGTTTTCTCCTGTCCAGACTGCGAGAAGCGCTGTGGTGCCCTGGACATCATGTTTGTTATAGACAGCTCCGAAAGTATTGGCTACACCAACTTCACCCTGGAGAAGAATTTTGTTGTCAACGTGGTCAGCCGACTGGGCAATATTGCCAAGGACCCCAAGTCACAGACAGGTCTGCACTGTGTAGGACACAGGGAAAAGGGGTTTTGATCCCTCCAGCTTCCACATTTGTCTGCAGCTGCCCTGGACTGTGATCCGTCTGCCTCACGTTTTCACAGCGATTTCTGCTCTTGCCTTCACACCTCTAGGCCAGTCAGGCAACTCCTCGCTGACACAAAAGTTTGCCAACGTTCTTCACTGTTCACTGACAATACAGAGCCAAGTAACGTGATGTTTTGTTGGCAGGTGCCCGAGTTGGGGTGGTGCAGTACAGCCATGAGGGGACCTTCGAAGCCATCAAACTTGATGATGAGCGCATTGATTCGCTGTCAAGCTTCAAGGAAGCAGTGAAGCGCCTGGAGTGGATCGCTGGAGGCACCTGGACACCATCCGCCCTTCAGTTTGCCTACAACAAGCTCATCAAGGAAAGCAGACGAAAGAAAGCCCAGGTGTTTGCTGTGGTGATCACAGATGGGCGGTACGATCCGCGGGATGATGACAAAAACCTAGGGGCTCTCTGCGGTAGAGATGTAGTCGTCAACACCATTGGCATTGGAGACATGTTTGATCAGCCAGAACAGAGTGAAACCCTGGTCTCCATCGCTTGCAATGAACCCCAGCGAGTCCAGAAAATGAGGCTCTTCTCAGACCTGGTGGCAGAGGAATTCATTGACAAGATGGAGGACGTGCTCTGCCCAGGTCTGTACCTGTTGTGGCGTTTACGCAAACTGGAGATTTTTAGCCCCAGATTTGAGGTGGGGGGCATATACAGTGCAGTGCAGTGATTGCAGAGACTCGTTGTCCCAGCAGGTTGGCCAATAACTCGTAAGCTGGAGAATTTATGGTGGGGGCTGACCTTTATGTAGTCATGGATAAAGAGTTCTTTCTCAGACAGGGGCCAGCCTTTCGAGGCTGTCTTTTGGAGTCCTTTCCTGTTGTAAGAGGCCCACACTGTGCTGAACCATGAAGGGAGGTGGCATCATGTCACTCAGTTTTCCTTTCTCTTTTCTTTCCAGATCCACAAGTCGTCTGTCCTGAGCTGCCCTGTCAGACAGGTAAATGTTACAAGTAGCTTCACATCATCTGCACGAGTGGTAGGTCTAGGGGAAGGTGCACAAGGTTTAAGAGTAGGAGCAAAGTTGAGCAGTGGGAGTTCCTTCCCTTTAGATGGCAAAAATTTAGGAAATAGCATTATTTCACATGGGGAGAGGTTCCAGGGTTTCATCTCCTGCTCTTTTCCTGCCTCTCTGAGTTTCCTGCACAGGTATGTATGAGTTCACCATGTTAGTGCACCAGCATGCCACAGTCCTGGTACTTCTCCCTGTCCCAATTCCTGGGAGCCACCAAACTCGGCAATTCCTCTCTCAACTGTCTCAATTATACTTAAAGTCAAAACCCCCTTGCTAACCTCTCCCACCTATATGACCTTTGAAATACAGAGCCCCACCTTGCAGCACTGGGCAAGATGCTCCTCCGGATTGATGAGAGCAGAGCAGGGGACAGGGACAGTTTGGAGAATGTACCACAGTGGACCCAAAGCTTTGGCTTCTCTAACCCTGGCTGTATGTAATTAGCAATTAACTCAGAGTGTTGGATTTAAGGAACAAGGCTGTAAGTATCCTCTGGTACAAAGGACACAGCGCTGCTCACTACAGGTAGCTTTATTCGATTGCATTTTGCTTGTTATGGAGTAGATCTGCAACCTGAATTCCCAGGGAGTCTCTCTGTGCTGGTTAAAATACAGTCAATACACCATTTGCTGATGTACAAAAAAGCTTACAGGAGACAGAGTTTTTGCCAGTTCATGCAATTTTTTCTCTCTACTCTTGCTGCAAATGTTTTTGTGAAGGTCTTCAGCCTCAACTTGGTTTTATACACAATCTCAAGTTTAATTTTGAAAGAAGTTTCTTCATTTCTGGGCAAAGCAAAGGAAGACTGGTCCCAGAGTGTGCAGAAAGCTGCAGGAAAATTATGATTAGTCCTGCCTAACAACAGTTCAAGAGAGAGCCTGACCCAAGCAGTGTCCAACTTACGACTTTGTTTGGGCCACCAGAGGCCTCCAAAGCAAGGTGCAGTTGGTTATCCTTTCCCTGTAGTACACTTGGGTATTTCTATTTCTGACACAAGATGAGGACAGTTTGTTGGTACCTGTCAGTCCAGGGCACCAGTACAGAGATGGCATCTGAGGGGGTTTCCTCTTCAGAGAATCCATCAAAGCATCCTGCAGGCAGGCCAGGTCAACTATAGGTGCTGCACCTGAGGGCACGGGAGGTGGAGTGACATAGCTAGACAGATGTAGGCCTCCTCTGAAAGTGCCAATACAACCACCTTGGAATGGGCAAAAGTTGTCCTAGTGTGCAAGGCTCTGTGCTAGATTTTTAGGTCTGATAGATTTTTAAGTGATATCCAGGAATTTAGAGGCCTTTGGGCAAAGTGACTTCCAGCCGCCTCACTGGTTGATCCATGATGCACTGCCACCATCGTTTAGCAGGATGTGCATCAACCACATTTGGATGGTGGCAAGGGAACGTGTTGAATGAGATGCAACATAAGGCATGTGACAGTGCCACAAGTTTGTCCACTCAGTGCTCAGCTTCCTCTGGTTCTACAAGAACATCTCAAGAGTTCCCATGCAAATCCTTTAGATAGAGGTGGTGCTCTTTGCGCAGCATGTGAGCTGTGTGCACATCCAGTGTGTGAGTCCTACCATAGACAGGCCAGGCAGGCTTGTGTCAAGGAGGCAGATACACCCAACCCTGTTCTTCATCCTGGGGCTGCCTGAGTTGCAGTCCTGGCACATTAAGGAGCAAATCAATTGCTCTTGCCAGATAACCCAGCTCCAGCCTGGGTATTTCCAGCAGAGCACAGACACCCTGGATTCCTTGCTGTTGCCTTGAAGAGCCAGGCATGTCACCACTTTGGGTGACCCCCTGTTATCCCTCATCAATTGCTGTGGTGCTAGCAAGATGCTGGAGTGTTAAAAGGGTTAAATGCTGAGCAAATCTGAGCTGACCACTTGCTTCAATAGAAACCGCATGATGCTCCATGAGGCTTCTTCTAACCTGCGCAAAAGGCTTTGCTTTGAGCTTTGGGATGTTTATCTGACTTCAAATTCAGCATAGCCAAGTGGAGACAGAGTCTCTGGGGGTCCTGACTAGCCCAGACACTGCACAGGAGTATTGCACACCACAGGATAGGGACTCTAGACAAAGTGCAGTGAACTGAATGCCAGGAAAGGAGTTCACCTAATGTTGTGCCTTAGTTATCATGGCCGTACAGCATTACATGTACAGTTCACACGCAGCAGACTTCAAAGCTACATGATGGTTGAATTCCACATGCAGAAAGAAGGCTGGAGAAGAACTGTTCACAAGGGCATTTAATAATAGGCTGAGGGGTTGTGGTTTTAAGCTGGAAAAGGGTAGATTTAGCGTGGACATTACTAAAACGTTCTTGAATTTGAGGGTGGTGGATCACAGGAACAGGTTGCCAAGAGAGATGGTGGAGGCCCCCACCCCTGGAGAGGTTGGATGGGGCTATGAACAATCTGTTGTAGTTAGACATGTCACTGCTTGTTGTAGGAGGGTTAGACTAGGTGTCCTCTGGAGGTCCCTTCCAACCCCACACATTCTATGAGTCTGTGACCCTGCGGTACTCTTATGGAGCACTGATCTTTCTCCATGCCTATGCTGAATGAGTAGGAAAAGGCTGGGCAGTTTAGATTTCATGTCATTTTCAGAGGTTTCTCAGTTCGTGTGTGAGTGATTTAGGTACAAATCGTCCCATGGTTCCTCAGACATAAACATGGCAGAAAGTTGTAAAAGTCAGCTTTGGTCTTTACTTCTCTGTCCTTGTTAGCTCTGTTTTGCTCTGGTGCAGTGCACATAGGAAAGCCAGGTAGATTTCAGAGACACACCCATTGCTAGCAGGTCCTGAAAATATTCTTTTGACGCTCACTTGCAGATGACAGGAACCCTGGGAACGTAAACCCACATATTTTCCGCCCCATGGAAGAGGGAGTCAACATAGATTTCCCCAGCACCATACATTCGATCGCCCAGTTCCTAAACTCCACGCGGGAAACCCAGGACCCCAGCATGTACACCCAGCTGGTGGCCACTTTGGCCTTTACCGCCGAAAAAGCCAAGTTTGCCACTGGAAATGAGCGGCAAGAGTGGATGGACTTGTTCATTGACACCTTCAAAATGGTGCACAGCGAGATTGTGGGGGACCCAGCAACTGTGTTAGGGCTTTGTTGACATCTCTGTTAAGAGATCCTATGAAATGGGTAGAGGCAGAGGTTGAGCATGGTAGTAGTGATCTTTTCTTGAGTGCCTGTTTGGCACAAGGGACAGGGACATTTGTAGGTGCTTTTAGTTTAGGAGAAACACAGGCAGTGAAATTACTTGGTTTTGCATAGCCAGGGGTGTGATGCAGTGGCATTCCTGTCTGTCTTGGCTGGCATATGAGCATGGCAGCTTGCTCCAACCATGTCAGGAGATGCTCTTGCTTTACCCACCTCGTTCTCTGAGCCAGCCATGTTGCTCCCATCCCACGCTCCCACCCTGTCCCAGCAGACACGCGTATCCCTAGCCATGCATGAGTACCAGAGTCCACCATGGAGGCTGCCAGCATGTGTGTGGCTGATGACCAGAGCAAGCCCCTTGTTTGCAGAATTTTTCCCACACCTTCCTAAGTACTGATTGTGCTAATCACTTTGAAGCATATTCTTTCTCCTCTTGTTGGGTTATCACGAGGGATATTGAAAGGAAGGAGCAAGCAGTGTGGGAGAGGGGGCATCTGTGGCTTTCCACTGAGAGCACCAAACCCCAAGGAATGCTTCTCTCAGGAGGTGTATGAGCTCATTCTGTGTTTTCCTCTGCTTGTACATGCGTTACTTCTGTCTCAGTTAGCAATGTGTACCTGTTCACATCCAAAAAACAGAGGTCCAAAGTAAAACCCCATGACTCCGCAGCCAAGCCTCTGTGATGCATTGTGTGAGATATTTAAAAACAAGTACTTAAACATGATGTAGTGCAGCTCATTCAATCCATACCCAGTGCTAATTTGGTGTGGAGAGACCACAGACCCACCACTTCTGCTGCAGGTATGTGCATTTAGATACGGAGCAATATTTCCATGAGCTCTGCTGTCCCAGGTTTTCACAAAAAAGTCCAAAGTAGCTACTGTCCTGACCCACTGTGAGAAGAGAAAATGGCCTTTTGTGAGCAGACACAACAGTAGAAGTTTTTACTGCCAGCAAGTGAGTTTTACAGCCTTTCTGACTGACATGGTGCTTTTGCAATAAAGCATACTGAGCAAATGTCACATTTAATGGGCAAAAGGGAGCTGTACAGTCTTCAAAAGTATAGTTAGCTGTAGAGAGTGCCAGGTGCAGTCAGTTGCCAAGCTCAGGTATGGGAACTGGAATGAGGAACTTGCCCAGTTTGAACTCACTGCAGTGTTTACCTCCAACCCTACTTCTATGGCTACAGCTTGCCAATCTAGGCTAGAAGCTGTCCCAGCAAGTGGCACGCAGGAGAAGTGCTTGCATTGCTCAGAAGGACAGATGTGCTACACAGAAACAGTGTTTCTTGCAAGGTGTCAACACGTTTTGCACTC
This sequence comes from Upupa epops, assembly GCA_013397515.1. Taxonomy (NCBI): domain Eukaryota; kingdom Metazoa; phylum Chordata; class Aves; order Bucerotiformes; family Upupidae; genus Upupa; species Upupa epops. The sequence continues at coordinate 170,159 of VZRI01008994.1, forward strand.
AGTCAGAGAGGGCACTTGGTGCTTTTGGCTTCAAATAGAGGAGAAAGAGTGCAGAAAGCTTTAGCGGGCGCGTTTCATGTTTTGGATGAAGGAAAAGGTCTTCTACCATCTGGTCATAATCCAGATTAATTTTTGCTGCCAATGTAGCATGCAGTTTAGCCCGTTGAGATGTAAACAAGACCGAACTCAGACTAGCTAAACTGCTCCAGATACAATACTGAAGGAAAAGCCCCCGAACCACGAGATTTGAAGATAACATCTCAGGGCTGGGACATCTTGCTGAATGAGACAAAGATTCAGCAAAGGGGCTGCTTATTTAATTTTTTTGTTTAATTACCTTTGGAAGTATTTCCTAGCAAAGCAGTGCAACAACTGGAAACCAGTTGGGATTTACCTCTCTAAGGCCTTCAGCTCATTATGGGAGACTGGTAAAAACAGATAAAGTGTCTGTTTGCCTGAGCAGTGTTTGCAGTGGCCCTTGTTAGACAGGCACAAGTGGGGGGATTGGTGTTTTGATAACATAATCCTGGTAACCCCTCTCATAAAACTACATAGATTTAATCACAGCAGTTGTTTGTTCAGTAAAAACTCTTGGGCAAACACAGATGAAGAGTTGGGGAGAGGATGACCCACACCTCCCTGAAGACACAGGAGGTGTTGTAAAAGGTATGAGACTCGGAAAGGGATGGGAGGTCAGTCCCCATCTCACTGTTGATATGATCTCCACTGTCAACACTGAAACAACAGAGAAAGTACAAGTTACTCAGGTTTGAAAAGAAGCAAGAACATTTTGTGAATGGGTGGGGTTCCTCTGCTCATGCATGTAAAGAGACGGGCTGCTAGCTCTGTTAGACATCCTCAGCTGTGTCCTAGCACAGTGTGCAGAACAGTGAGCTATGGGCATTGATACCTTCCTATAATCTGTAACAGAAGGACTGATTAAAAGCAAGGCATGAAGATTTTTGTTGGCCTAATTCATGGTGGTGCTTCTAAGAGCTTACCTCCCAGTTAAGGATGAGATTCTTACTACTTGCAGTAGGAAAGGATGCTTGGGTCCTCAGCTTCTCAGAAACAGGAACAAACTGCAACCCAGGTGTTGACACTGAACAGGACAAACCCAAAGTTTTGCTGCATTAATTGCATCTATTTAATGTTCCCATGATAAGTCATATTTAAAGTCGTCACAGACAGCTCAAAGGCATGCCTCTCCAGCCCTGGGAACTGAGAAGAAAGCATAGCATCGCTGGAGACTGCTGCTGAAGTAGACCTTGCCTGGACAGTCAGTTCCATGGAGCATGGAGCGATTCTGCTTTCAGATACCATCTGCTTAACTACAAGCTAATAAGGCTTGCTTTGGATCATGTAGGAGGTGGATGGATCAGTGACCTGGACGAGGAGACAGAGTATACGTTCATCAAGTTTGCTGACAATACATAACTGGGAGGGGTGGCTGACACATCATCAGGCATGACCTTCACAGGCTGCAGCACTGGGTGGAGAGAAACTTAAGAAAATTCAACAAGGGCTAGTGCAAAATGCTGCATCTGCAGAGAGCAACCCCATGGATCAGTACAGGTTGAGGACTGGCTGACTTGAGAGCAGCTCCAGAAAGAAACACTTGTTGAGTCCTGGTGGACCACTAGATAACTGTTTCCAGTAGTGGGCCTTGAAGCCAAGAAGGCAAATGGTCTCCTGGGGTGCACTAAGAAAAGTGTGGTCAGTAGATCCAGGGAAGTGCTCCTTTTCCTCTGGTGAGACCACATTTGAAATACTGCATACAGTCACAGAATCACTCTGGTTGGAAAAGACCCTTGGAACATCTAGTGCAACTATCAACCCTACCCTACAAAGTTCACCCTTAAACTATATTCTTCAACACCTCATCAAAACAATCTTTAAACTCAACCACCTCCCTGGGCAGACCATTCCAGTGCTGATCACTCTTCCTCTGAAGAAAGTTTTACTAATGTCAAGTCTAAACCTACCCTGTTGTAGTTTGAACCCCTTCCCTCTTGTTCTACCACTAATTGCTTGTGATAAGAGACCAGCACCGATCTCTACACAACGTCCTTTCAGGTAGTTGTAGAGAGTGATGAGGTCTCTTCTCAGCCTCTGCTTCAAACTGAAGAGCCTTAGCTCTTTCAGTCATTCCTCATAAGATTTATTCCCCAGACCCTTCACCAGCTTAACTGCCCTACTCTGCACGCACTCCAGCAGCTCGATATCTCTCTTGTATTAAGCCTCCTAGTACAAAAAGGATCAGTTGCTACTGCAGAGGGTCCAGCCCAGAACCACTAAGATGATCAGGAGACTGGCGCATTTGCCTTTATGAGGAGACACTAATAGAGCTGGAGCTGTTTAGCCTGGAGAGGAGGAGACTGGTATGTGTGGGGCATCTCATTACTTATAAATATCTAAAGGGCAATTGTCAGGAAGGGACCGGACTGTTCTTGGTGGTGCCCAGCAGCAGGACAAGGGGCAATGGTCACAAACTGAAGTGTGGGACTTTCAATACACATATAAAGAAAAACTCTGGTACTGTGAGATGAACAGCTCTGGAACAGACTGTCCAAAGAGATTGTGGGGTCTCTTTCTCTGATGAGATTCAAAACCTGCCTTGATGTGCTCCTGACTCATTTTCTGTAGGTGATCCTGCTCTAGCAGGGATGTTGGGTTACATGATCTTTGGAGGTGCTCCACCATTGTGTAATTCTGTGAACAAAGTGCAGCCCTAATTCCCACCTGCTTGCTTTCACCTGCTTTTGCAGGCACCTACTTAAGAGTGTGGTATGAAGGGCCATGCCTTCCTGCCTTTCCCCTGCCACAGCTGCACAGAGCAGGTGAGGGCTGGGCATGCAGGCACTGCCAAAGCAGAGTATTCTGGTGGCAGCAGTACCTGCATGACCAAGAACCGCAGCATTAATGTACCTTTAGACAGCATTTCTCAAGGAATGTTGGGCAGAGGTGAGTATATGCTTTCATTGCTTTAAGGGCGTGGAGTAGCACAGTTGAATTTCAAAGTGTAATACTCAGAAAGCTTGGAGGAACAAAGCATCACTTCAAGATTGGTTTCTACTGAGGTTGCAGTGGGCACTGCAGATGCCTGTCATTTGCAGTAAGACTGTACAGTAAGCACTGTTCAAGACATAGTGTTGTAGATATGGTTTACAGCGTGGGCCAAGGAGAAGTGCCAGTTTGCATAGTCAGGGAACAAGATACAGAAACAGACATGGACTTTAGCTCCCTCAATGAGTTGGGTTAAACCGCAAGTACCAGCAGAAGTTCCTGCATCAAGTTTGACAGTTTTATCAGGGATGGAAGTGGTGCCAAATAGTCTGTGATCTCAAAACTATGCACCATCAAACTTCTCCTACACTACCTTATGCTGCTGCATTCGTACTGGATGCTGCAGTCTCGGGAGAGCATGTATGTGTTTTACCTGAAACAGAACTTTGCTGTTTGCTGAATTTGATTACACAGAGTACTAGCATTCTAAACAGTGATCCATTTATTGCTCAGCTCATATGAGGAATTACATTGGTTCAGTACCCAACCGAGCTGAATCCAGGTGTAGCAGTGCTCAGCTCTGAGGACATGTTTGTGGAGTTGTATTTGCTCATAGTATGGAAATTCAATCTCATGTGATTGAATTCCTGCCCCAAAAATTACTCTTTATTGCCAGAAATGGATGTTCAAACAAGGCTGATCCAGAATCTTCCGTTCTTGCCAGTGATGCAGCACAATGTGATGTCAGCTCCAGGAGTCAACCCTTTTGAGATTCATTCTTGGAGCCACAGAAATGCTGCCCTGCTGACAGCTTGGGGTTGCCATGTGCATGCTTTGTGGACAGGTCCTATTCTGAGTGACTGAAGAACAATGTCCCCCTGTGTTCTACTCAAAGACTGACCTGTTATAGGTTACAAAACTGCTTTACTTCACTACATAAAGGTGCATCAACGAGGATATTCTTATTTTGCAACTGAATAACCCAACCTTTTTAAGCTCTTCAGGAATTAGTGATTCCTGATTAATCTATGTTAAAGGTATGAAAATAGCTTTTGTCCTACAAATGTCTTGAAAAGTAACTCTGAATGTAAAACACTCTCTAGAAGTAACTGAGAGGTTTGCAGACACTGCCTGCCATTAATCTCTTAGACATTTTACTCTTAGACATAAGAGCAGGGAGCTGCTGCAAGGTGGATGTAACTCAGACTGAAATGCACAGACCTGCCTAATCTGTTGGAGGACTGTCACAGGCCCCAGAATTAACTCGTGCCCAGGCTCTGAGAGCACCAGAAGCAAAGCTCCATTATTGCCAGGTGCAAAGATGAACCTCAGCAGAGCGGGGATGGGTTTGATTTGAACAAAGATGCCCAGGAGTGACTCTAGCCCATCTTGCCTCAAGGCAAGCCCTAGGTAGACTTTCTTATGGTCTCAACTCTTGTCTTCTTCTTCCAGCAGAGCTTGCAGTGGCCCAGTGTACCCAGCGTCCTGTTGATGTTGTCTTCCTGCTCGATGGCTCTGAAAGGATCGGAGAGCAGAATTTCCACAGGGCTCACCATTTTGTAGAGGAGGTGGCCCGACACCTAACACTGGCCAGGAGCAACAATGACAACATGAATGCCCGGATTGCCCTGCTGCAGTATGGTAGTGAGAGGGACCAGGATGTGGTCTTTCCACTGACTTATAACCTGACAGAAATCTCCAATGCCCTGGCTCAGATAAAGTACCTGGACTCGTCCTCCAACATTGGGTCAGCCATCATACATGCCATCAACAACATCGTGCTCAGCCCTGGAAATGGGCAGCGAATTGCCCGGCGCAATGCTGAGCTCTCCTTCGTCTTCATCACTGATGGCATCACAGGAAGCAAGAACCTTGAGGAGGCTATCAACTCCATGAAGAAGCAAGACGTCATGCCAACAGTAGTGGCTCTTGGGAGTGATGTAGACATGGACGTCCTGCTGAAACTTGGTCTTGGGGACCGAGCAGCCATCTTCCGGGAGAAGGACTATGACAGCCTCTCCCAGTCAGCCTTCTTCGACAGGTTCATTAGGTGGATATGTTAAATGAAGAGAGTGCACTTGTCCTCCTCTCATCAGTATACACACCCCTGATATTACCTGTTTCATTTTCTTCCCTTTGTACGGTTGCTAGCGACTCTGAACTGGCCCAAGAACATGTGCCTGCTGGGTCCTCCTATCTAGCCAAAATTCAGATCTTTTTTCTGATGTTCATGAAGAAAAGATGCATATCTTACATTTATGGTGCTAACTAAAACCAAGACCAAAGCAGGATACAGAGCCATATGACGTATTTCTGTAAAGCCTTACACACGCCAAGTCCTGTCTTGCATACATACTGTAATCCTAGGAGGGCTTGTCAGAGAAGTGAGAGACCTTTAAAGTCTAGCAGGACAAACGACCATCTTCAGTTTTCTAAAGCTCCCCATATCCCTCAGCGACCTGTGAGGAGCTTTATGATTGCAGCATCCCATGTTTCTTTAGCAAACCCTTTTCCACATTATCATTTTTGCTCTCTCAATACTTCTGGCCCTGAGAGGACCAAGTGAGTTTAACACACATGTTGCTTGAAATGGTCAACAACTGGCTTTCCTTTCCATGCTCCTTGGTGGCTCGATCCTCTTTCTGAGGAGCAATGGGATGGTAGGAGCTTCTGCAGTTGTCTGCAAATGCTATTTATGGGGCTCTGTCATAAATTTCTCAGATAGTCTTTAAGATCTTACTTTTCCTGTGGACTGTATCTCTCTTGCTTCCTTCTGCCATTCCAACCTTTATCAAAAACTCTTCCTTCATTACTGTACCCCGAATCCTGGCTGAGAGAGTCACCATTCCTCCCAGCATCCCAAAGAATAATAAGCAGCCACCAGAGCTGCCTCTCTGTCATCCTAATGTGCTCAAAGCAACCGTGGTGCCTTCTTCCCAGTGGTATGCGCTGAGCAGTGCCTTGATTTGGACTTGAATTGTGCTGTCTGCAAGAATAAACATACTTTTTTCACCCTATCCTGAAAAAGCCTCTTTATTCTGCAGTTTGCCTTTTTAAAAGAATTAATGAACAGCAGATTCTTTTGCTGCTAATCTCCAAGACCAGATCAGTCCAGAAGTATTTTGCTTCTCCTCACAAATGCTGGCGATAGAGTCCAAGGTCCTTGCAGCACAAGGGTCGTGGGGCACTGCTGAAACCCTGAAGCACCACAGTGAGCTGATGGCCCGGCTCCAGCCCTCCCTGCTGTCTCCAGCAGTCCCCTTGCTAATTTATTCCGCTGCTTTGTGGTCCTGCACCACTAATACAGATAATAAAATCTCAGTGGGACATGGACCATGTCCTTATTCCTCACCTGTTCCTCTGGGAAGAGGGCTCAGGTGCCCTTCTTTGAGAGGGCTGTGTCTTTCCCCTCCATGAATGTGGCCTTGCTCCTGACTCAGGCCTTCCCCACACTTAGTTTAGTCCCTCTTGTACGCAACACTTGTATGTCTGAAGGCAGGACGGTGGGGCAGGGGAATCCTCCGAAGTCAGGAGATTTTCTGTAAGGTCGCAGCCACTGAACTGTGGGAGGAAAGGCTGGACAGAGCTTGGGAAGACCCCAGGAGACCCCAGGCACAGAGTGCAGAGGAGCCAGCAGCACAGGTGGAGGGAAAGGCATGATGGTATTGATCTGTGGCCACGCATACTGCAGAGTTGCTGCTGTGTTTCTCTCCTTCGGAAAAAACTATAGGGGAGCTTTGAGGGTTGCAGGACAAAATACGACTGCATCCAGAGAGGAGCCACAGGAGTGGCATCTCACTGCCCCAGCATGCCCACGCAGCAGCACAATAAGGATGAGAAAGGCCATGCTGGCAGCAAATGTGAGTGAGATGGGCTGTGCCATCTCTTTTAGAGATTCTCTCTGCGAAGGGATCCAGCAGCCAGTCACTAGCTGGCAGCAGAGCTTCTTGATAATGGGCTGGGTAGGGTCTGATTGAGTCATGGCAATGGGCAAACCAGAAATGAAAGAGGAGCAGAAGTGGCCTTGTGTGGTGAAAGCACTGCCAGGCTTTTCACCCTTCTTAGTGAAACAACTGCAGTCTCATGGCCATCGCTCAGTGGCTTCAGAAGGAGAGGTTACTACTTTTTCCTACTAATGATTATCCAGGCATGGAGGATGTCGGGGATGTCAGGGCAAAGGGAAAGTTACAGCATTCCCCAGCCAGCCAGCCCTTCTGCTACATCTGGGAAAGCTCATGTGACATTTAAGGACTTTCACAAGTTATGGGATACACACTACCAGCCAGTATTATTGCACAGGAAAAAAACCACACAGACACCAGAAGATTGCAAACCAGCATGTGTGATGTTCCCCATGGTGCTACTCACAGCCTCAGGGATGACTTTCAGTGTGCTCTCCTGACAGACAGAGGGTGGAGCTGCTTCCCATCATTTCACAATGATTCCAGGTCAAGAAACTTACAAATTAAATCAACACAGTCACTATTCAGCCAAAATGACAGTCTCAGAGAAAGGGGGAGGGAGCAGAGCAATATGCAGATGGTTCCAATGGGGCATCTGGCTTCATGGTTCATTGGGGGATGTCCTCTTCATTCAGAGTCAGAACTGCTGCTAGAGCTACTGGAGTGCTGCAGGAGATAAAAATGCCTTTAGGGTAGCACAGAAACAACTGAATTCACGCTAGTTCTGTTAGGTGTTAGCAATCATATGGTGGTGTCCATTCTTAGTGCCCAGCTGCACCCAGGTTGAGTGCCCACCACTCAGCCATGTGTCTTTGCATGCCAGCTAAAGGTGTGCCCTAGGTTTCACACTGGCTGGATCTCAAGCCCATAATTTGTTAATGTCAAGACCCAGGGGCTGTGTGGAAGTCAGCACAGTACCATGGCCTCAAAGAGCAAATCCCAGCTGGGATATGGCAGCTTGAAGATAAAGTATCTACTAATGCTATTACCACAGTGTTTATTGCAATGCTGTTACCAGTTACCCTGTAGAGTTCAGTTTTTCTATTTGGAGAATACAATTACAGGCATAATCATAGACTCATAGAATCATTAAGGTTGGAAGAAGTCTTCAAGATCACGAAGTCCAACCATCAACCCAGTGCCACCATACCCAGTAAACCAAGTTTTCCTGTGCCAGATCTACATGGTGTTTTGAATACCTGCAGGGACAATGGGGTTTTTTTACTATTATTTTACAAGGCTGTTCAGGACAATAAAGCAAACTCCAGAAGGGCCCTGCTCTCTGCCAGAGAGGGCACATGTCAAGGCAGACAATTTTCTGAGCTGTCAAACAGCAAGAGAGGCTGGTAATTTGCTTTCTTTGAGAATGCTCTGATAGAATTAAACTGGGGTCTTGTTTAGCAGTCCCTCATTCAGATCTGCTCTGGATGGTGCTCATCCCTGAAAGGACATTTCCTGTAGCATCTCCCCCGTTGCTTTCTGATTTTTTAAAAGGCAGCTAAACTGCTCCTCTGCTGCAGGAACTCTGGTAAAATATCCCTTATAGAGACACAACTCACTTTCAGATGAGCAGGAAAAACTCCCGGGTGCACTGCTTGATGCACACTGTCATCTGAACAACTTCAAGGAATTTCATGGATCACTTTTCAACAGACTCACATGAAATTATTTGTTCTTGCCAATTTATTCACCAAATGTGAGTCTCCAGATATAAAAATCACTACTAAGAAGATGGCAGCACACTCCAGCTGCTAGAGATTGGAAGAGGGGATCCTCAGCTGGATGCTGTGGTACATATGAATGGGTCTGAAGGACCACAGCAGAGATTTAGAAGGGTCCAGTTCCACCTCACTCTTTCTTACCTTGCCATTGTGCTTCTTTTTTTGCTTCTTATGATGCTTCTGGTGATGGTTTGGGGGACATGGTGGGCACACTGCTATTCTATGTGATGGGATCCCCTGGGGGTGCTGCCCCTGTGGGCAGGGCCCAGGTGGAGGGGGACCTCCTGGAACGTTGGGACCACGGTATCCTGGAGGAGCAGGTGGGCAAATCTGCAGTTGTGGTGGTGGCGTATCACCAGGCATGTCTGGAAGAGGATAAGGGGCTGTTAGCAAGCAGTGCCGGGCACTCTCTGGACAGGCAAAGCAGGGAGCTAGTGCACCCATATATCCAAAGGACTCCTTCCCATTTAACTCCCCGAAGATGATGTCCCATTTCTCTCTAATGCACAGGTCATTTCCCTGGGTGTCCATGATGATTGCACTGAAGCTCTCTCCAGCAGCCCTGCCTGACCCTGCAGCCCCTCACCTGGGTTGGGGTTCCGCATCCTCAGGATTTGTCAAGCTGCAAAAGAACAGGCAGCTTCAGTGCCTCCTGTCACAGGGACATCATCACCCTGCCAGCAGCTGGGACCGACCCAGATCCACTGCCATGGGCACACAGACTGCATTGAGTTCTGTCCCCCCACACACAACCTGACAGCCACCCCATACATTTGGGTGACAGCACTGACTCCAAAAGTGACTGTGCCACCTCCGCAGAACCTCAAAGCCCAGGCAGGTGGTTTCCATCATTAATGGAATTAATAAACTCACTCTGGATGACCCTGGGTGCCCAGCCCTTGTGGACCATGAAGGACTGGGGACACTATGTCTCAGTGCAGCACCAGCCAGGGGGATGGTGCAACCTGCCACACAGGTTCCCATTATCCCAGTGCCCACCCCCCATGCTCCCACTCACCAAAGCCACAGAACAGCTCCACTAGTAGTGGTGCTAGCAGCACCCTCTGAAAGCAGCAGCCTTTGAAACCACTGCTTCCAGCAGCACTTCTGATCACTATCCTCGGCAGGGTTTTTCTGGGCTGGTGGGCTCCTGTTAAATACCAGAGCCCTGCCTGGGTAAGAAAAGGTGTGGCAGGCAGGAGTGACATCACTGAGCAGGTGGAACCAGCTGCACCGCTCCCTGCACCACAGCCATCACCATGGGCGTGCAGAAATATCAACATGCCACTCCCAGCTGGCACAAAAGTCCCAGGGGGATTATAAAGAGTATAGTGGCTTCACATCCCAGCACCAACTGATTCAAATGATGGGGTGAGTCAGGTGTCCCCACCTTGAATCTTGGCTTGATGCCCTCAGCATGGGTACAGTGTCAACGTGGGGAGATTGGGGCTGTTGCGGGGGCAATCACCCTCCCACAGGCACTGCGGTGAGACGACAGTGCTCAAAGTCCAGCTATTTGCTTGCCTGATCAGGGTGCTGCCACGGTGTGTGGGTGGAGAACGTGACAACGCCATCAGACCTGGTCGGCAGGGAGACAGGAGGCAGGGCTGGGTGCCCCAATGCTCAGATTTTCTCTCAGGGGGTATGTGAGGAGGTGGCAGAGCTCCTCCTGTCCCACCTCCCCACTAACCCCCCTGATGCTGTTCTGCCTTTGTCAAAAAGACACCACAGCCCTGCAGGCAGGGGTCTGTCTTGGTGAGGAGTGTCAGGAGGTGCCAAAGAATGGGGCTCTTCTCCTGGGCTGCACCAGAGGAAAGATCTGTGCCATCCCAAACATTGAGAGCTCTGTAGTCCCAAGCACTGACAGCCCAAACAGCTCATTCTTTCCCAGAAATGGGAGGTGGGGGCTAGGATCTGAGCACCAAACAGCAACAATTACCCTTAGCCAAGGAAAGGGCAGAAGAACTGCTTGAGCAGAGCAGGCCTACAGAGGCATATACTGAAGGAGTCAAGGCAGGGATGAGCACATTTTTCAGCTGTATTTGCCACTACAGAGCCCCCAGACCGTCCCCAAACCCCTCTCAGGCTGCCCGCTTCTCCAGCTGTGCCAGCACAAGCGCAGACCCTTGCTTCGCCTCCTCCAGCAGTGCGGAGACCTTCTGAGACATCTGCATGGGGAGGAAGAAGGTGCACCATTTGCTATTTGACAGGACAGAGCCACCCACCATCCACCCTGTGCATGCTGCTGGTTCCTAAAGGAGAAGTCTCAGAACCTTCATCTTCACCTCTGTCTGACCTCATTCTCATCACCAGGGCTGCAGCACACACACAGTCCCTGCTTACCACAAGCTTGAACTTCTCATCAGTTATGTCTTTGAGGTTGATCATGACATTGAAATAAGCTCCAAACACAGCCGTTTCCAGCATTTTGGCTCCCACCTAGGAAAGGAGACTTGCAAGAAGCTTTCCTGCTTAAGCAGAGCATTGTGATATGTTCCTGCAGCAGTGCAGACCTTTACCCTGCAGGACTCCCACCCTCCATGATCCAGCAACATGCAGCACTTCCCAGCCTGGTATCTTCGTAACATGGCTCCCGTAGTGAGAACCATTCATGGCCTTGCAAATCAGGCAAGTGTTGGTGGGAACCAGCTCTCCTGCACTGATTGCAAGCTGACAAAAAGCTAGTGGGCAGATACCACTGGCCAGTTTGGGAAGCATGATTGGAATTAGGCATCTTGGAGGTCAGGACACAGTAGGACACCTTGCAGGGCAAAGCAGTGAACAATGCAGCCTCCAAAGCCCCATCCCGGGGCTGTACCTGGATGTCAGATTTGCAGGCCAGGTTGCAGTGACGTGCCATCTCCTTCAGAGCGGGCCAGAGCCTGCTCACCTTCTCTGCCAGAGTATAGGGCACCTGCACAGCTGTCTTCAACCCTTGTTGCATGGCAGCCATGCGCCTGGGAGGGCGACAGCTTCAGGATAAGCACTGGGAGGCCATGCTTCCCAGTCTGCAAGTCCCCACCAGCCCAGCTCACCTCTCCTGCTCTTCAGGGGTGGTTTTGGGCAGTTTCATAGCTTCCTGCAAACAAAGAATAGCAAATTTGCTGCCATTTGCTCCAAGACCTTGTGTGACTTGTGTTAGAGGCCAGGGTAGATCCAAGAGCTTCCATGCTATTGCAAACCAATTTTAGATGATGATGCCCCTTACTCCCACTCTGGCTTGGGCCAAGGTCACATCCTGTTCCTAAGAACACCAGGATGCAATGATGCCAACCCCCCACCCAGCTGGATAGCCCTGTGCTTCCTTGCTGCTTGGTACCAGTGGAACCTCACCATGTAGCTGCTGAAGGCACGGGAGTCAGCATCCACCATTGTCACTAGCTCATTCATGGCCTGATGGAAGGGGGGAATCAGCTTCCTCATGATGGGGTCCAGGTCCTCAAACTGCCGCTTCCCATAGCTCATCTGACCTACCATGCAGCCCAGAGCTGCTCCCTGCAAGGGCATAGTTTAATCATCCAGCAGGACACAGAGCCCACCGACAACACTTGGGAGCTCAGCAAACCCAGACAATTCGTCAGGCAGAGGGTCTACAACCCATGTCAGTGTGGGGCACACACCATGGCAGCCGCGGCTGCAGACACAGAGCCTCCTCCTGGTGCTGCTGTTCTTCCACCAACTGCTTGCACAAAGGCACTCAGGGGCTTGGCCACCAGTCCCCGGTCCACCTCTTCAGCCTGCACCAGGTACCTGTGGCACAATGGTCTTGTGGGTCACAGCCCCCCTGGTGCTGGGACCATTCAGTCCCTCCTCACCAGGCACTGCCCTCTCCAACAGGTTTTGATCCACCCCTCAGCTCTGCAGGTGGCCCAGAGTCCAGCTGGAGGTCATAAACAAAGAGCTCCATGGGGACAGATGAACAGCTGGAGAACACATGTCCTGATGGTGAAGGCCATTGCTCTGCATTAGGCAGGGAGGGCTCATCCAAACGTTTGTTGGGACAGAAACACACCTGCAGCCACATCTCCAGGGCAAGACAATAAGGATCTGAAGTGACTGCACTTAAGCATGGTTGGATTTCCCTTCCTCTCCCCCTGCAGGCATGCATTTTACAAGGAGGCACTGCCCTTGTGTGAGCCAGAGGCAATGAAACTTGGGTTGGGGGTGGAGGATTAAAAGTGTACATGCTCAGACAAAGGCTGCTTCTGCTGCCACCCAAGTGACCTGGAGTCCCCCTGCTTTCACACCCATCAGAACTGAGGAACAGGGACCAGCCCATGCCTGCATAACGCTCAGCAGAGATGTCCCCAGGGAGTGTCCTCTGGGTGTGCAGCTGCCACTCCCAACACCAGCTGAGCATGATACAGGCAGTAGGACCCGCTCTCTGAGCAGGGATTGGCACTGTGGTGAGAAGTAGCATGTAGATCCCTACTCGATGATGCGCTCCCGGGGGTGAAATGGAGACAGCGAGTCCAGGCCCAGCCGGCTGACCACCTGCAAGGAGTAGCATCACTGTGTCAGGCCCATCAAGATCAGTCCTATTGCATCATCGTTCTCTGCTGTTAATTAACTATGGGTGATGCAGCCCTAGGACAGAGTCGCTTGGGCCATCAGCCAGGGAGAGGACAGCCAGAGTCACTAGCCCATCACATCCCAGTGTTGGCAGCAGAGTGCAGACACTGACAAACAACAGGGAGCCACAATGATAAATAATTAGCTCACTCTTATCTAGCATGTTCCCCATAGGGTGGAGAAGTCCCTCCCTCCTGCAGCTGAAAAGCAGAGCCTGTCCTTTGGTTCCTAGCCTACACTGGTCCTGGGGCATTTTCTATAATGCCACAGGCTGTACTTGAACCCTGGAGAGGTGCTGCCTGTCCTCTGTCCACATGCGATGAGCAATCTGCTCCTTGAACATCTCAGCATCCTCATGACAGTAAAGCATTTTATCCCACTTGCTGTGCCTTGCCAGGTACCATCTCTAGAGCAAAGCATCATGTGTAGGGACTGCCACGGTCTAAATCTCTGCTCAGGTCCCCCTTGGGAGTGGTGGATGGGTGTGTCTCTTTCATGATCTCACTCTTGTCTCAGTACCAGGAAGAACCAAGTTACCAGCCTGATCTTCTGTTCCTCCTCCAGGATGAAGAGTTTTTCCTTCTTGATGTAAAACTCAGCTGTGTCCAGCATGGCTTTCTTGGGGACAAGCCCCACGAGTTGGGACCCCACCACAGGAAGGTTCAGTGCCTGCAAACATATCAGAAGCATGGCTGTCTTCGGAGCCATCTGTTAGAACTGCTACCACTTGAGCCTGGTGGTCCTCACCCCTTCCCAGGACCTGTGAGATTCATGGAAAAACCTTCAGTGGAGAAGCTGGGGGCTAGCAACCACTTGCTGAGCTTTGGGGGTTTTCATGCTGTTCAGTGCTCTACTCAGCATGGCTGAGCTGAGCATGAGATAAAGCAGAGCATAACCTGGGGATGGGGATCAAAACTTGGAGGGAGAGATCTGTGAAGCCCTCACTGAAACAAGCATAGCATGATGCCCCACGCCACCTACCTCTGCATCGCGACAGACCTCCTCGTAGACGGTGTGGAGTGGTGTGATCTCAAAGTCAAGCAGATTTGTTGAAACCTGGGCTATATTCTCTTCCTCCAAATACCAGCCAATGCCCTGCACCTTCTTCAAGCGTCCAGGCTGCCAAGAACTGCCACAGTAAAGGCATGGCCCAGGAGACACGGGGACTAGCAGATTTGCTCTCAGTGTGACATGGGAGTACCTGGTCAGTGCTACGGCCCTGCTCGCGGATGTTGAGGGCGATGCGGTGAGCCAGCTCCTTGGTGCACAGCAGGTTGATGTTGTACGCAATCAGGAAGGTCCGGGCACCTGTCACGGTGGCCCCCCACCGGGGAACAAAGGTTGGGGGACCAAAATCAGGGGCCCACTCTGGTTTTGCAAGCTGGAGAGAAGGGAAGAGAATGCATGGGCTGGCACCTCCAAGCAGCATGATCAACCATGCCAGGGGTGGTGTCTTTCTCCCCATCTGGCACTGCTGTCATCACCTCCATATTCATAGCATCCTTTACTCTCAGTGTAAAGGACCATGACAGTCCTTGGCATACTCCCCAAAACCAGGAAATGGCATCTTAGTTCTAGCTGACCCATAGTGCCAGCCATGCTGCCAGGCTCACCTTCTCAGGGAGTGCCTCATACTCGCCAGCCCGGATGGCAGGCAGGCTTTTCCTGCTCTCATTCCTTGCTGCTGCTCCATACAGGTAAACTGCAAGACAGAGCTGGGAATGAGCGCTGCTGGACAGAGGTTGATGGCATACAATCTAGCAGGGACTGGTTTTGTCCATATGGCAAACCCATTTGATTGAAATGTTTTCTCTGCAGCTGGAAGCACACGAGGTGGGATGGGACAAGCAGATCTTCCCATCCCCAACTCACCAGGCACCCCCAGCTCTGCTGCCAAGCGCTGCCCAAAGATGTTGGCACAGGTGATGCACTCCTCCATGCTGACATTCATCACTGGCACAAAGGGGCACACATCCAGGGCCCCCATGCGAGGGTGTTCACCTGGTGATGGGGCAGATATAAAATGGGAAATGGGAAAAACAAGTGGACAAGGAGAGAAGATGGCCCTTTCCTCAGCGTCTGTTGCAGAGTGGGCACTGTTGCTAGGAGGAAAGTTGAGTTTGCAGTACTCATGTCTATTCTAGCCCTGGGACAGCAGGCATTCATCCTCTCTGGACCAGGAGAATGACCAAGTGCTTTGCATGGTCCCACTATCAGCCATCCCAGATACAGGTGCAGCAACATGCCATGCTTGGCAACTGGCAGCTGAATTTTTAATCCAGCCATGCCAGATGCACCCAGAACCAGTAAGGCGTAGCAACAAAGGATGGCCTGTGCCAGATCACTACCCTGAGCTCACCTGTGTGCCGGCTCATGTCAATGAGCTGCCCAGCTACGTGGGCTGCACTCAGTGCCCCTTCCACCACAGCTTCGGGGGACCCCACAAAGGTGTAAACAGTGCGGTTGGTGGAGGCACCAGCATCCACATCCAGCAGCACACAGCCTGGAGTCCGTGAGATGGCCTGTCCCAGTGCATCAATCACCTGCCAGACAGCAAAAGGGGACAAGACAGCTGAGTTGGCTGGACTGCAGTGACAGCACCATCACAAACTGCTATTCCTGAGGAACTGCAGTATTGCAGAGAACTTGTTTCCTGGGGGAAGCAGTGGGTTTACTGCAGTTTGGGGCTAACTGAACTCTCTGCCCCCAGCAGGGCCAAAGTTCAGACTAGGGTTGATGCCCAGCACAGATCCCATTAACCTGGATTAAGCACTGCAGCTTTAAGGAGTTTGTGTCTCTAAGGAAGCACACCAGAACATCCCTAAACCTGGTGCTACAGAAGCCTGTAGGCAGTGGGGAGTGGGAGGTCTGAGCCCATGCATCTCACTGAAGTGCCACAAGGGAGCAGGGGTTGCCTTTAGGCATTTTCAGCTTTAGTGGGACAGGGAAAGGTGAGAAGCACTTCAGAGGAAGCATGGCAGTGAGCACATCGACCCTCTGTCAGGCCAGCCCGGCATCCCAGCATCACCCACCCTTCAGCCCCTCCTTGCGCTTCCTGCTCCCTCACCTCCTTGCTATTCCCCTCCGAGAAGTTGGGGACACACTCCACCAGCTTGGACATGGTTGCAGGGTCTGGTGCACCCAGTGGCTCCACACACAGGTCCTTACACCCTGTGGGTTTGCCTGACTTTTCCGTCCCACTGTCTCCCAGCACCCACCCTGTTTCCTCTTTCCCAAGCCAGGGTTTCTCATTAACCACATTGATCTGTGTCCAGAAGGCAGAAAGGGTCTTGGATAAACAGTGTGGTACTGTCACTTCTGTGCCTGGAGTGGGTCCAGAGCACAAGGCTGCTGCATCCTTGCCAGGGCCAGCTTTCAACGCCAATTACCACCTGAGCTAATTAATTGCTAAGTGACTGCTAATTAATTGCTAAGTAACCATATGAAGAAAAGCAGCTCCTGTGCCCGGCACTATGCTGGCTATGGGACAGGCTGTCACAGCACAGCAACAGGACAGGACAGCCAGCACTTCCCCGAGGTAGGAGACAGTCTCCCCCAGACCCCCACAGTGGGCACCTCAAGATGTCCAGGATGGGCACCAAAGCCAGTGGTAAAACCTCTTGCTGTGAGCAGGATTATGAATCTGCACAGGCAAACCCTATTGGATTTCAAGTCCAACACCTTCACCTCTCAGCCATCACAGCCTCCAACCCAACCAAAAAGGGGAAATGCTGCACTCCACCTGGGCACACCATGTACCCCCCAGGCACCCCATTTGCTTGGCAAGTGGGGAAGTCTCTGGGTTGGCTGTTGCACCCTCAGCAGCACACCCTCACAGAACCTCAGCCCCACTCTACTCTCAGGGTGCTGGTGGCAGGATCTGTCACCACAAACCACTCCAGGGATGCTGAGGCCCCTGGGCAGCACTAGCCCCCTAGCATCTCTGTGCCTGGCACAGTTTGGAGCTGCCCAGGGAGCTGGGCACCTTGGCTCATTGGTCTAGGGGTATGATTCATATTTTGCGTGTGAGAAGGCCCAGGTTCAATTCCTCGATGAGCTCCACTTTAGGGCACTCACTGGCCCTGCTCCTGCTCCTGCTCAGCTCCTTCCCCACCACTAAAATTCACAACAAGGAACACACAGAGCCCTGTGGAAAAGGGACAAATGATACCCCCACAGCCTGCAGACCCTGGATGGGGAGGGAAAGGGATGTCCTTGCAGAAAGGAAGCATCTACTTTGGCGTCCGGGAGATACCTAGAGCAGGAGGAGTCTGTGGAGGCCAAAGCAGGTGGAGATGCTGGGGATGTTAACCCAGGGCCTCTCACATGCAAAGCAAGCACTCTGCCGCTGAGCTACATCCTCGTGGGAAGCCATTGGCCTTACCTTCTTGTCACTGACAGACAATTCTTGCCCTTCATCCATTATAAGACATCCCCTGAAGCTGGTGTCCTGCTCTGGCCTGACTTTCAAGCTGCTCATAGACAATCTTTGTCACTGCTTAATTCTCCAGCCCCCTGAAGCTGCTAACCCCAGAGGTCAGGTGCTGGCAGACAGTGGGTGTTCCTTAGGTGTCCCAGAATGCCCATGGAGGATGGAATGGGGGGACAACTGTGAGGCAGAGAAGGGGCATGTCTTTCTGGGTGTAGAGTGGTCAAGCCACTGCTGTCCCTTTCTGTCCCAGTAGCCTCTTCCCCACAGAGAGGGAGACAAGAGGAAAAGCCCCAGAGATGCAGGAATATGAGATGCTGAGTACTGATGCCCCATAGACACCTCCAGCTGCAGGCTCCATGAAAGAGTCACAGTGGGAGGGACCTCCCTGGTGCCAGTGTCTACCCAGGGCCAACCAACATCATCTGCTCCTACAAACAGCAAAAAATATGTGGGGCACAGGGGGTGAGACTGTAGAGCTATCCTTGAGTATGGCTCATTGGTCAAGGGGTATGATGTTCACATTTGGGTGCAGGAGGTCCTGGGTTCAGCTCCTGGACAACCCCTGCTTTTGCCCACTCACTGGCCCCAACAGCACATGGGACCATGTGCCCAGCAGAGCACCACCAGGACACTGGCTCCTTGCACAGGGAGGGTCCTGCCTGGCCACATCTGCATGGGTACAACGGCCCCCCAAGAGCTGGCAGCCACATACTGCTGGGGTCGTGGGTGTGGAGGCAGGTGGAGGTAAGTGGAGCTGGCAGGGCTGGCAGAGGGGGGGAGGAGGCAGTGCTGGGCACTGCAGAGCAGAGCAGAAGCTGCCAGCAGTGTGTCTGGTCTGTGTGCCTTGGTCTGTTTCTGGGGTCAAGGACATTGGGACAGAGCAGGGTGAGTGGTGGGCAGTGTGAGGTGAGGAAACTTAGACTACCCATGAAGTGGGGGATGTAGCTCAGTGGGAGAGCGCTTGCTTTGCGTGTACGAGGCACTAGCTTCAACTCTCAGCATCTGCAACCTCTTTTGCCTCCCCACACTCCCTTTCCTGCTGCTTGCAGGGCTGACAGAGGCCAAATTTCTGGCACATGGAGGCTGTGGGGAATTGCCCTCTGGCCTTGTGTGCCCACCGCAAGGCAGGTGGGGGTCTGTGTTCCCATTGCCCGCGGGTCTTGGGGTCCCCCTGGGGGTGAGAGGTGGTGCTGGAAGGAATGAGGAGTGTGGGAGCGGCAGCGTGCTGGATGCCCAAAAAGTGGGGCTCGTCCGGGAGTTGAACCCGGGACCTCTCGCACCCTAAGCGAGAATCATCCCCCTAGACCAACGAGCCAGCACACTGCCTGTCTCCTCGTCGTCCCGTTCCCCGGCCCCC
>VZRI01008994.1:195716-206094 GCA_013397515.1 Upupa epops
TCCAAGAGGTCAGTCCCCAACCTATACTGGTCCCTGGGGTTGTTCTTGCCCAGATGCAAGACTCTGCACTCACCATTTCTCTCTGCCCAGCTCTCTAGCCTGTCCAGGTCTCGCTGAATGGCAGCACAGTCTGCTGGGGTGTTGGTGACACCACCCAGCTTTGTGTCATCAGCAAACTTGCTGACAGTGCACACTAATCCCTCATCCAAGTCTGTAGCTCTGCTGGAGGTGATTGTGGCCAACATGTAGGACCCTGCACTTGGCTTTGTTAAACCTCATGTTGTTGGCCTCTGCCCATTGATCCGTCTTGTCCAGATCTCTGCAGCATATTCCTCCCCTTCAGCAGATCTGCACTTCCCCCGACCTGGTGTCATCCGTGAATTTACTAAGGGTAAATTTGGTCCCCTCAAATGTTGAATAGAACTGGGCCCAGCACTGATCCCTGGGGGACACCACTGCTCACTAGACACCAACTGGATGCAGCACCATTCACAAACACTTTCTGTTCTGAGTTATCCAACTAGTTTTTCACTCAGCAGAGGGTGCACCCATCCAAGCCACAGGCTGCCAGCTTTCCCAGGACTATGACCCTAGGACATGTTTCTCCCAGTGCCCTTATCTACAGGAAGAACCAGGACTGAGATGGCCACACATTCTGGATCCATGGCAGAAGTTAAGAAAATGGGTGTTTGGGTAGGTGAAATTTCCTCATGTTTGTAGTTCTTCCAGAGAAATCCATGTCTCAAGCATCAAGTACTAATCCCCCAGATACCTGCATTTCCAGAAAGATCTCTTCCACTTTTGGATTCTTTTAATTTCATTCATTGCACAGATCCCCTTACTTTAACTTCCCAGCACATGCCTTTTGATTCCTCTGTCCCCTTCTCCTGTTTTCCCTGGGATCACAGAATTGCACAGAGACACCAAAATCGAGACGGAAGATGACTAGTGATGAGAAAGAAACCCTGATTGACAGAAGACCTGTGTGTCTGAGGTGCATCTGTGGCATAATTTCATTATTCAAGAATGGTGCAAAGAGCAACATGGCAAAGCTTAAAATAAAGCCTCATCTTCTTCTGCTAACCAAATTGCTATTTGCGATGTGGTGGTGAACCCAGTCTCCTGTCTTAGTCCAGCAGCCTTCAAGATCACTTCTATCTGAAGCAGCCATCTGCTTCACCTCAGAAAAGCCTATTTCCTCTTTTACCTCTCAGAATGTTATTGAAAATAACCAGGCTTAACCCCAGCACCTCTGGAACACTTTTTTGTCCTGGCAAGCAAGGAACAAGGAAGAGTCACTAGGGACAATGAATGCTTGTCTTTAACAGTGGTGCTGACAAGCACCAGCTCTGCACATGCATAGCACATATGACACCATACTGCTCTGGTTTATTCTGGGGCAGAAGATGCTTGTGTCTTCACCTGCTGGCATGAAATTAAAAGCCTTCTTGTAAATTTCCTTGCCCCTAGAGCCTGATAGTTCATCCTCCTGCCTGGGAGCACACCAGTGACTCTGTCTCCTCAGCATGCAGGTGATTCATGTTTAAGTGCAAGTTGGGGCTTTGGTGGCTGCCTGGACATTTAGCAGCTAACAGGCCTCCAGCACAGCAACCTAGTGTCATGCTGCAGCCTGTAATTAAAACTGTCTTGATGCTATCACCCCATGTCAAGGCATCACAGATATGAACTGTCTCACTGCTGTCAGCACATCTCAAGACCAGGATGTAAAGACTCTTGGCCTCAGAAATGAGCTTACCATGCAAAACTGGACAGTTTGTGTATGTGTCACTCCAGGGGTGGACCCCAGACCCCACAGTTACTTTGCTTTTAAAATTCAATCTGCCTCCCAAGCAGGATTCACATCCTAGGAGAGCAGGATATAACAGAAAAAAGGCAAAATCCTTTGAGTGGATCCCAGAACATTTGCTCATGCCAGGCTAGCTCAAGTCACCCTGTCTTCTGAATGACCTGGGCAGCTGGGGCTGGAGAAATGCCCTCTGGTGGTTTTGTCCCCAGTACCCTCACCTCTGCAGCCCCCTGGTTTTCCTGCTATCATGACACTGCTGTGGCAGGGTCACCTACGAACACATGTTCCTGGTACTCAGCCCACACCCCTGAGCTCACCTCAGGTGCACTGGGGAACTGAATTGCTTGTGCTTGGAGGTAGATGGGGAGCCATGCACTGGCCCCAAATTCTGCTGAAACACTGTTCTGCCTGGTGGCATAAGACCTAAAGTGTACTCTGGCCTTAGGTAAATGTGCTTTGGTGAGGTAATTAATAGTTGTAGCCCAAATCATTTCAATCTTACTCAGTACTAAATGGAAGCAAAACACAACAGATGAAAGAGGGGAACTGTTTAATCAGCCGGGGGAACTTTCCAGGAGAAAACTGCCAGTTGTTGGTGAGTTTCAGGCAGAAGGTATGCACCTGCTCCCTGGGGGGCCAGGGAACCCTATAAAACCTCACATAGCACCCAGCTTCACTACCCGCTCCCAGCTGCCACTGCTGCCTGTGTCTGGGTAAGTTGAAACGGGCTCTGTCTCCTCTCCATTGAGCTGTTGCTTTCTCCAATGCTTTGTGTCTGGTCCTCTGCAAGAGTTCCTGTTCATCACCTCCCTCCCTTTTGCCAGTGGAGGATGTGAGAGAAGAGTTTCTTTCTGGTCCAAGGGGTTATGGGGTACAGGCTGTATAGGATGCATAACCACACAGCTGGGTGCATCCCAGCTTTACTTTCCTTTCTAAAGGAAAAATAAAAGATGGCACATGCGCAGGTTGCAGGGATTGATGTGCCCTTGTTTACAAAGGGACAACAGAAGTCCTTTACATCTTGAGATGGGATAGGTCGGCAGACACTGTGTTGATTTACATTGTGTGAAAGTGCCTCCAACTTTCCCAGAAATGCAACACCAACTAAACTCCTCTTTCTCCTGAGTGGGTTACAGGGTGAAGGAAGGGGAAGCTGCCCATTTCGAAAGCCTTCCTTTGGGGTTTCTAAACTAGCCAAACTCCCCTCTAGCTAGCTCTCCCTCACCTTTGCCATGGGAGATGCTGAATGATGGCTCAACAGGGATGGACCAGCCTCTGCCTTGTATTCATGACCTGGCTTTTGCTTTCAGGTGTAATTCCTTGCAGAACAATGTCCTGCTATGACCTGTGCCTGCCCACCTCCTGTGGTCCCCAGCCACTGGCCACCAGCTGCAACCAACCCTGCTTCCGACGCTGCGGGGACTCCACTGCTATAATCCAGCCCCCCACCGTTGTGGTCACCCTGCCTGGGCCCATCCTCAGCTCCTACCCGCAGAACACAACAGTGGGGTCCACAGCATCTGCAGCGATTGGGAACTACCTGCGGTGCTGTGGGGTCCCTGTGGGCTCTGGTGGTGCCCGGGGTCTGGGCAAGGTGGGACTGCTGTGCCTGGGCAGTGGGCTTTAGGGGTGTCCTTAGTCCCCACCTGCTTCTGCTGACTCAAGCAGAGTGGTCCCATTAGGAAGGACAAATGAAGCACAAGACCAAGACCTGGGAAGAGGACTAAGGAAATGCCCATGGGTTTCCCAGCTGTAGGGGGTACTTGCAGCCCCCCCCCACAGGAGGAAGTGAGCTATGTGAGCTTGTTGCTAGAGACTATGTTGCAGTATACCTTTCTCTTTCTAAGCCTTGCTTTGTATTTCCCTGTAGGTGTCACACCCTGTGATGCTAAGTAGCACTTGCTGCTGGCTGTGCAAAAATGCGTAGAGCAGGCTGCAAACAGAGAATGATAGTCATGGGGCAGTGGGGCAAAGGAACCACTTGTAGAGATCAGCTTAACCTGGAATGGGGTTTATCCCTTTCTTTACCGAGCACTTGAACTACACTTCTCATGCTCTGAATTGGTTTATTCTCCTACTTATTAAAGTCATGCTACATCATAATTTGAGTTTGCTGTGGTGTTCCTTGTGCCTCTGCTCTGGAGGGGTGGCCTGCTCTGAATGCAACTTGCTGGCGTGTGTCTAGGTGTCTTTTTTGTCTGAAATGGGGGGGGTTCTGCTGCTCAGCTCCACACTGTGGTGACATAGATGTGTGGTTTGCTCTGAGCAGCCTAAGGACAATGTTCTCAGCCTGGAAGCCTCCCCTGCTGCCCCATGGCAAGCAGTTGCTTAAGGATGACTTCTTGAAGGAGCATATTTGTTGCCTGTTTTGCCTGGGAGGTGGAACAGGAAGGTTTGGCATTTCAAAATGGCATTTCCCCTGCATTTTGTAGCAATTATTGGGGGTGAGTTAAGGAGGTTGGGAAAAAAAGGCAGAAGCAGACTTCCTGGGAGATGGTCAAGCCTATGAGCAACTCACCCAGTGTTTTATTGGTTACAATGAAGAGTCAAAACTGTTGAAGATACACCAAGGCAAAACTACAACTCAACTTCAGGCCTTTCATTCTTTGTCTTTAGAGCATGTGGCAAAAGGGGCCTTACAGACTACTGACTCAAACGTAAACAGCCCAGGGAAATACATGATATATCAGCATTTGGCTGTATCCCTTAACCAAGCAGCTGAACCATTTTGTTCTGTCTTGCCTCATGTGGGCAGAGGTGTGTGCATGTACAGGCTGGACATTTGCCTTGAGTGAGCCCAATGAGCTGAATAGGCCTACGACCTTCCCCATGCTGGCTCAGGGAATGTCATCCCACCCTGGATGCAGGTGCCTCTTGTCCTGCAGCTCATGTCCACACTAGCATCCCCATCCATACCAGAGAAAAAAGGGTGTATGTGATATGAAACATGGCACAGGGTTATTCAGGTTTCTTCTGGACACACAGACAACCGGGGAGACCATATTTGCTGATACCTGTGAGTGAGCAGTGATTTAGAGTGCTGTGGCAAGGGGTACCTTAACAATTCCTATTTCTCACCAAGCATGACAAACACTCAGACCTGTGGTTATGCCATCAGGAAGGATATATAAACATAATAATAAAGACATGAAGAAAAATAGGTAATTTCCCTGTGTGCTTCAAATACAGCGGCAAGAACAAAAGTTGGACCAGCACTCAACAAGCTTTGCTCACAGGGAGGAAGTGCATGCAGAGTTGCAGGTCCTGTGCCCATGAGCTGATCAGTTAGGGGAGGACAAGGATAACCACATCCCTAGCCACAGCCACAGCACAGTGACATCCACACTAAGCTTTTCCCAAATGTGTTCATTAGAGAATTGGAGAGTAATTTTTTTACAGGGAGGAAGTGCAGATATCTCTGGTAAAGGATGTCAGGCATTGGACAAAGCCTCTTATTGAGACATTGCATATCATCAGGCAGAACCTTTTCAGCTGATGGGAGGAGAAATAAGAATCCTCCCTGGGTATTGTTTTAATATTTTTTCATACCTTAAGCATTCTAGTAGCATAACAATTTGCATAAAGCTAATGAATGCTTATTATGTGGAGCTTGAAAGCCTGATGGTCTTAAAAGCCTTTGAGCAAACTCAGCTGGTTTTATTGCTCAGGTTTTCTTGCTCGGGAGATCTTCACTGACATGCGCCTAATTTGGTGAAAATTTATGTGGCAGTTGCTCAGCAGTCAGAGTACCAGAATAAGACAAATGTGGTTTCACATTCTTCTTCCAAGAATTGCTCAGACATTTTCATCCTAGCTCCAGAAATCCAAGGAGATGGGATGCAAAATTCTCCTGAACACTGCAATGAGAAAAACTGTTTGATTTTCAGCAAAATGCTTAGCTAGTAAGCTGTAGGCATCTGAGGCTGTTACAACAGTCTTCTGCTGCACGGAACAGTCCAGGATGGAGCAAGAGGAAAGAATAGTGACATTGTAATGTGCCTTTCAATTAATTACTCCATAGTGAGGTTACATGGACTTCTTTTTCCTGACGATCCATTGTCTCAAATGAGGTTAAATTCCACACAGGTCCTTGATTTGACTTGAAAATTGTGATGCCTTTGTGCAGACATTGTTGGGGAAGTCAGGACCTTGGTGCCCTACAGGGCTTCCTGTTCCCAGTGACTTGGCACTCTGTGTCCCACAGATCTTTGTCTCCCAGCTAAGAGCCATGCTGTCTTGACTTCCAGCTCAAGAGCTGTCCCAAATACACTCCACCACATATCCCCACACCACCACCACTTGCCTAGGGCAGGACCCCACAGACCTGCTGATCAGGCCCTAAAATACAGGTTCCTGCAAAGACAATGTAGCCAAAGGCCCTAGTGAGAAACATGGAACTACATAGCAAGACTGAGATGAAAAATAATCCTTAGTGGGTAGAAGAGTGCACACGGAAAGAACTAGTTGTGTCCTGGGGTTTTGATGAGCGAGTAAGGAGAATATGTGGCTTTTGAGAGCAGTACAAGCATTAGCCCAGGTGAAACTCATTGGTCATGCCTGCATCTGTTGAATCTCATGTCTTCTGCCTCCTATCTTCCCTCACCTGCATATGTCCTTGGAGAAAATCTTCTTCCTGCTGTCTCTCTGCATCCTTCTCCTATCGTAGTCACAGGAGACCCTCACTTCAACTTACTTTCTTCTGTTGTTTGCTTTGGTTGAAATCCACTGCACCAGCCAAACTTAGTGGAACATAGTGGAGTACTCCAGCTCAGCAGGGCCTGGGAATGTGATCGTGGTAGCTCCCCATTTCAGAGCCACATCCATGAGGTTGTTAATCTCTTCTTTGGAGTGCATGCAACTCTATACTGCCCTACTGCATGTGGCAAATGAGCTCACATGGGTTTCTCTGCGTGCATGTACTTGGGGAAACCAAGAGCAGAAGCCAGTGAAGATCTTGCATAGAATCAGAATTGTTTGAGTTAGAAAGGACCTTGAAAATAATCTTGTTCCATTGCCCCTGCCACCAGCAGGGACTCCTCCCACAAGATCAGGTTGCTCAAGGCCCCATCCATCCTGGCCTTGAGCCTGTTCCAATGTCTCACCACTGAGGAATCTAAATCTATCCTCTTTCAGTTAAAACTATTACCCGTCAATTTATCACTACAAGCCTGTCCCCATCTTTTTTATAGGACCCCTTAAGATACTGGAAGATCACAATAAGGTCACCCTGGGGCGCTCTTTTCTTAAGGCTGAACAACACCAGCTCCCTCAGCCTGTCTTCATAGGAGAGTTGTTCAAGTCCTGTGATGATCTTTATGGCCTTCCTCTGAACCTGTTTGAACAGCTCCATGTCTTTCCTGTGATGGGGCTCCAAGGTACCTTGTGGGTGGTTGAGGTGGGGAGGAGGGGTGAAGTCATGGCTTGAGTTGGAACAAGTGGAAAAGCATAGCGTCTTGTCATGGAAAAGGGAAGACCGGTGTAAATAAAAAGCTAGTGGGGCCATCAGGAGTGGAAACCCCAGACAGAATGGGGCTGATGTTATCATGGAGGGTTTGATGGTAGCTGGATGATTGCTAGGTCAACAAATTCCCAGCACAATGATCTGTGGCTTCTCTGCACATCCAAATGAAAAGACAAAAATCCTGGTGACTCACAGCAGTGGGACAAGATGAACAGACAGATTCACCACTTGTGTCTTTGCTGGGTTGCAAAAGTTGTATTCCAAACCCAACATCCAACATATCAGCTAAGCTGAGGGCAATGCCAGGAGGGTGAGGATCTCAACGGGCAGCGTCTCTCATCCTCCTTGCTGGGGCAAGGACTCCTGCCCAGACCACTTGGAGCCAGCCAGGTAGAGAGACAGGACCCTTGGAGGTGGGAACCCACAGGCAGAGCAGTCTGAGATGGGGACTTGTTTGCCAGTAAAGTTCTCCTTACTCACTCACCAAAGCAGAGAGTACACCACCTCATAGGCTTTAGGAAGGGGAGAGAAAGTGGTTAAATGACCAGAAGGGAGGAATGGACACCTCTGGGAGGAAGGACATCCACCCAGATGTCTGGGGACCAACTGGGGTTTACTGTCATTTCTTTGAGCAGTGCAAGGGCCCTGCACCAGCCTGGGGAGCCATACAGGAGATGGCTCTAGCAAGGGCTCTGGTTCTTCTCCAGAGCTGGAAATCCCTTAAACGGAGCCACCCACAAGTGTGAGTCATGGGAAAAGAAGCATGCAAATCAAAAGGTGATGGCATCCTGGTCTGGCTTTCCTGGAGCTACCCGCGGGAGTGGAGCTTACAAGGCTTGCACCCCAGCAAGCTCATAAGCCTGTTCTCTGCAGCAGCACTATGCCTTACCCAAGCCAGACACTGCTCCTGGCTGTCTTAACCTCCCTTCTCCTCTGAGCTTCTCCCTGGAAGAAGACAGCCCTCAGGGAAAGACAAGGGTGAGCACAATGAAAGCAAAGCCTGTATGCCAACAGTTTACAAGATCCTAGAAGTGAAATAGTTGTGGATGAGTATTTCAAATTCAAGGATTACTCAGTTTAAAATGCCACAGCTGTGATTTCACATTTGCTGAAAATTTGGTGTTTGCATGCATCTGTGATTTGCCAGGCAGGTGAGAGGAGTGAGTCTTGTCTACGTTGCCTGAGGCTGAGCCATCCACCCTGTTCCCTTGAGTCAGCTCATGGGGTTGGGTTGTGCCCCAAGGAAAGAATCCTTGCTCCGGCACCACCTGCAAGATGCTATAATGAATATTAGAGGCTTGCTATAGACAGGCTGTGTGTTCACCCTGCAGCTGTCCTGCTTGGAGGACAGTCCCCAGCTAGCTGGGTCTCCCTCAGCATCTCAGAATGCCATACCAGCACAGCTACAGGCAGGCCTGTGGGGCTGTGGGGACTGCATCCAGAAAAAAACAACCCTGTCCTGTTCACCATCCACCCAGTCATGCCCCCATGGCACTAGCAACCTGCTGAGCCCCATGGGCGGGCAGCTTCTGGGGGCTGGGAAGAAAGAACAGTTGGGGGAATTTGTCCATAACCTAGCACAAGCAGATCCTGTCCCTTGTCCTAAATTTACACTGGAAGCTGTGAGGCAGGGTAGAGGAAGATCATTAGCTCTGGGACCATGTGAATGGGTCACTGAGAGTTAGTAATGGGAGATGAAGCATCCAGAAACCATCATTCTCTGCCAAGTAAGAGTGAGCACAGGGTGAGAGGGCAGAAGAAATGACACTGGGGAGGCTCGTTGGTCTAGGGGTATGATTCTCGCTTAGGGTGCGAGAGGTCCCGGGTTCAACTCCCGGACGAGCCCTTGTTTTGCATACCCACCTTCCTTGGTGAGTCTCAGGGATGTTGAAGAACCAGAGCACAGCCCAGCATCTGAGGTATTACACACATGGCAGTGGTGGGACTCAGTATAAGAGTGCTTGTTTTGAGCATAAAAGGCCATGGGTTCAGGCCTCATAATTTCCATGTCGTTTTGCCTCCCCACACCCCTCTTCCTGCTGCCTGAAGAGCTGACAGAGCCACCCCACTCCTGTGCCCCCCACCCCGAATATTCCTGGGGCTGGTTCCTGACTCTTTCAGGCTGCAGGTATGAAGGAAGAAATCCAAAGCCTCAGCTACATCCTTAATCCCAAAATGGGGAGGGACAACACAGAGGTGGGGGTGCAAAACACGTGGATCACCCCATTTCTAAGGTTGTGTTTCTTTGTCTGGATGCGAGAGGTCTTGGATTTAACTTCCCAATGAGCTCCAAACCTCCTTTGGGGATGCATGCCCACGGTTCTCTTCAGAGCAGTCAGACAACGATCAGTCCAGACATCCCTCAGCTGGCAGCAAACAGCACCTCACAGTGTAGCCATAAATCCCGTCTCTCAGCACTGGGTTTAGCAATCTTGGACACCACAGCTGCAGTGACAGGCATATTACATCATGCCCGGAAACCGTGCGGGGCAGGGGGATGTAGCTCAGTGGTAGAGCGCTTGCTTCGCATGTAAGAGGCCCTGGGTTCAAGCCCCAGCATCTCCATCTACTTTTGGTTATGCTCCTCAAACTATTTCCTCCACTGGGCGCTGGCGGCAAACCCCACTTCACCTCTCGAAACCACCTCCCAAAGGAGATGTACCAAACGCTGCTCCAAAAGCCCCTGGCTCAGGTCGCAGTGGGTTAGCCGTTGTCATGGCTCAGTGCTTACTGAAGTGCACAGCAGCTGACTAACAGCAGCGCTGGGATAATCTTGCACAGGGTACGTGATGTACGTGATGGTTCAATGTCACCCTCTCCAAGCAGTATCTGCCCAAAAGTGGGGCTCGTCCGGGAGTTGAACCCGGGACCTCTCGCACCCTAAGCGAGAATCATACCCCTAGACCAACGAGCCAGCGCGTGATGCTTCTTGTGCACCCCAGGACTGTGCCAGGCCAAGGGGGTGCTGGGGACTGCTGCTTAGGGCCCCCAGTGTGGCAGGCACTGTTTGTGGGGACAGGTCCTGCCACCAGCACCTGAGGAGCACAGTAGGGCTGTGGGGTGTGGAGAACGCAGCGGCCAGTGCAGAGACAGCTCCCCTTGCTAAGCAA
>VZRI01008994.1:216410-236757 GCA_013397515.1 Upupa epops
AAAAAGAGAAGACTTGTACAGCAGTACTGTATCCAGGAAGTACACCTTCATCCTATTTAGTGGGAATGAATGCTAAGCTGAACACCAAATTCTTCAACTTCCCAAGCCAGAGCTTTTTAACTACTGGAGAATGCTGGTAATCTGTACTTCCCAGAACTGAAGAATCATTTCTCTAAAGCAGTTTACTGAAGACTGGAGAAAGGGTCCTGCTTTCCAGCATGACAATCTCTACAATAGGCAGTGCACCTGGTTTTAATGCCATAAGTATTCGATTCAATAAAATGTGGCCCCAGCAGCACAGAAGTCCTGGATTTGCAATAAGCATTGAGCAGAAAATACAACCAAAGGGCTGCAATGGCTCAAGAACAACAGGAATGACATTCAGCAACTCTGAATCACAGTGCTGCTGTAAGGCAGCTTCTGCATGAAGCCAGCAGGGACAGAGCTGGGACAACAATTTAGGGACTGTGTGGAGAGCAATTGTTTTCATGTTCCCAGAAGAGCTTGATACCTTATAACTTTGTTTTTGTACCTTGTAATTTTGTCCTGGTGAAGGCTGTGTTTATCCACTTAGGAAGCTAGCAGAAAGGAAAATTACCATTAAGTGCCAATTTAGGCCTTCCAAGAAAAGTATCTGACTTGTCTCCATGGCTGTGAAGCACGAAGGGGTGGAGTCCCCGACCAGCCAAAGCTCAGCAGTGATGCAAAGGGCCCCAGTGAACCACGACACACAGTTTCAGTGCAGGGCAGCCCTGCAAGAAAGGCCCAGGCTCTGTACATACTCTGTGGACTTCTGACAACAAGAAAACTGCTTTTTCTGTAATGTGCCCTGGGAGATACTTGGTTCAAACACCCAGACTTTGATTTCTTTACCAAGAAGTCTCTTGGTCTGTACACATATCTCAGCTCTGCTCAAATATCCACCATGTCCACCAGAGCAGACAGGTGGAGCCCCGAGGCAACTTCACCCTCCTTGTTCGCTCTGAGCAGCTGCTGCAAGTGTTTCAGTCTGTCTGACATTGTGGGGCTTAGCTCCTCCACCTTGCATCCCTCTTGAGTTCCAGCCTGGGCAGAAGCAAAAGAGATGAGCCTGAGAAAGCAGCATTACCCAGTACAAACAGCAAAATTTCTCAGCTCACTGGCTGTTTCCCCACTTTTGGTAACAACCACCAGTATCAGCATGTCCCCTCATCTTCAAACGCAAGGCAAAAAGTACTATGTTTTCCTTTTTCTATTACCAGCCTTCCTTCAGCTGGGGAAAACCAACTCACAAAAAGTGACCCCCAAAGTTAGAAGTGCGGCACAAGGGACAGTGCCATTATGACTGCCAGCCACAGAAAGCATCGATACCTGTGAAGAGCTCTTTTTCCAGACTTGCAGAAAACATTCTCCTCACTTCCCAAGCAGTTTTCCAATTCTTTACTTTGCAAGTATCTCCAACACTGCCCCCCAACGTAACTCTCACTAAAAGTTTTGTAACTTGTGTGTCTGACTCCTGCACTCCTCAGACCTAGAACTAAATCTCAGCATCACCCTTTTGTACCTCTTGATCAGATGATGCAGGATTCTTCATCAACGGACAGGTGATATTTGAAGCAGAGACCAGAGATTGGGGGAGATAAAGAGGAAGACCTATGAAATCCACAGGGGGCTCACTGTCCTCAGCTAGACACTGGTGTAATTGTTCTTCAAACCTGGTCAGAAAGGTAGAGAACAATCAGATTGCAGCCTGGTTTTGTTCTTGTAACCAGGGAGTTAACAAAGAGTTTGGGGTTCAGAAGAACTTGCAAGAAGGATCTGATATTCAGTGTCATTTCCAACATGAATTGACATGCCCTCAACTATTATCATAAAAATCACTCATAGAAGACTGTGACACAGAAAGGAACCACATAGATTGAAGATACCTAACTGGCGGGGAAAGGGGAAAAGGAGAATAGCTAAGAAACCTTTGAGCCAACATCAAACGTTTCTGTTCTTCACCTTTGTGATTCTGCATTGCTACATGCAGGAAGTTCATGTGCCAAAGTGGACTTTGTAGGCATCTGTGACCTTGCAGAACACACTACTGTACCCACCGTACTGCTTTAGTGACTTGATTAACCAGTTTCCAAACACTCCTCAAAGCTCCAAGTGTGAGTACCATCCTAGACAGTTATTGTGATGCAGAGTCAGCAGGGAACTGCACTGAACTTAAGGGCTTGATGAAATTAGATAAAACCAGGAGATAGTTAAGGCTGTTTTCTAGTACTTCTGGACTTTCCATTACATATACAGAGAGAGTTGCAAGGAAAGAATGCTGCTCTGGCATCTTACCTCCTGCTTTCTACTTTCTCCAGCTGCAACTGTGTCATCAGACGCTCTGGGAGAAGCTCCTCTGCAGAGGCTGTGTGCGTGAATTCATCTGCACTGGGAAGGTTGTTTTCTCGACCTGATGCCATGCTCATTCCCGAAACACAAGGACCTGGCATCACAGAGGTGCTATAGGATTTCTTGAAAGAGTTGGAAGGTTTCATCCTTGATCTGAAGAAGGATAAAGAAAAAAACCCACAACCACAAAAACTGGTATGAATGTGCTATCTTTCCCTATTGGCTTCAAGCCTGTACTGGCTCACAAAGCAATAATTAGTCATTTGGAGACATAACTCCCTTGCACCAGGGTCCAGCATACCACCACCTGCACGTGGGGTTGGAGAAGAACTAATCTGACAGGGAGGCAGGATTCACCCCAAAGAAAAGTATCTAGCCAACATTTGCTGCTCAGCTTCCAAGAGGAAAAAGAGAATGACTGCACTCAGAACAAAGTTGGGAAAGTGGGTTAGACTCTTGAAATCTCAAATACTTGAATGCCACACAGCATTAAGGCACTGTTCCCCTAAACCTCTAGCATTTTCTCTTAAGATGGGACTTTACTGATGGCTTCTCACCAGCTGGCACAAAACCTAGTATTGAACTCAAAATGCTGCAAAATTAACTTGTAATCATAAAAGAGTAAATCTAAAAATCATCTAATGTGTAGTCCTGTAGTTTTGATGGTTTGGTTGGCCATTCCAAACATTCCTTAAAGCTCCAATGAATATAAAGGAGGGGACACTACTAAATACAGGGCAGGCTCTTGTTTTAAGCCTAGGCTTTTTCCCAGCCTCAGACATTGGTATTCTAGATACACAGAGCTTGGAGAACAATCTAACTCCAAAGTCTCAGCAGCACTTTCTTGGGCAAAGATAATTTCCCCAAAAATATTGATGTAAGTAGCCCTAAACAATCAATTTCTTTGAGAGCTGAGTAAACCCTCTGGAAATAAATCCACCTGTTACCCAGTTTCAGCACACCCTTCATAGAATCACAGCATGGTGAGTTGGAAGGGACCTCTGAAGATCATTCAGTCCAACCCCACTGCTGGTTCACCCAGAGCAGGTTGTAAAGGATTCTGCCCAGACAGGTTTGGCATATCTCCAGAGAAGGAGACCCCACAACTTTTCTGGGCAGCCTGTTATCCAATTTTCTGTCATCCTCGGAGTAAAGAAGTTTCTTCTCATGTTTAGACAAAAATTCCCATCTTCCAGTTTGTGCCCATTAATCCCTGTCCTGTGGCTGGGCACCACTGAAAGAAAAATTAAAACAAGACTCTCCCCTCATGGTACCCACCCTTTAGATACTGATAAGATCACCTCACAATCTTTACTTCTCTATGCTAAACAGACCCAGGCTTCTCAGCCTTTCCAAAGATGCTCCACCCTCCTCATCAGCTTCACAGCCCTTGACTTTCTCCAACAATTCTTTTCCTCTCTTGAACTGGGGAGCTTGAAACTAGACACAGGACTCCAGATGCAGCCTTGCCAATGCACAGCAGAGGAGAACCTCCCTTGACCTGTTGGTCACTCTCAATGCCTCCCAGGGACTAGTGTCCTTCTTGGACACAGGAGAGTATTACTGGCTCATTGTGAATTCATCCATAGGACTCCCAGGTTCTCCTCTACAGAGCTCCTTTCCAGCAGGTCAAGCCACAACCTATACTAGTGCAGGGTGTTGTTCCTGCCAAGATGCAGGACCTTACACTTGCTCTTGTGCTTCATTTGGTTCCTCTCCACCCAACTCTCCAGCCTGCCCATGTCTCACTGGATGGCAGCACAGCCTGATGGTCTGTCAGTCATTCCTCCCAGTTCTGTATCATCAGCAAACTTACTGAGTGGGACACTTTGACTCTTTTTCCAGGTCACTGATAAGTATGAACAAGACTGGACCTGGGGAACAATGTGGGCTACAGACTTTCAACTAAATGCTGCAGCACTGAACTCTTGTACATAATTTGGCAGAGATATACACAAGCACACTCTGGGAGATGTGTGCCCCTTTTCAACATCATGACAACACTATGTTCATCTTAAAGGCCCCAAGCAAACCTCCTTGCAGTTAAGTGTGCAACTCTGATGGCACAACAGACAGTTGAATGCTACTACCATAGGAAGTGTCAGCAACCGCCTCACCTCTCCTGGCTTTTCCGGATCTCCTCCTGTGTGCGCAGTCTGGCTTGCTCCCAAGAAAAAGGGAGAGTAAAATTCTTCAAATGCCCCTTGAAGAAGTACACACGAATCTGACCATCATTACTTACTGCTTCTGTAAATAAATCCAAACCAAACATTTAATGTCAGAACAGATTTTTCCCCTTCAGAACAAATGCTCGCTACTCAAAAGCCAAGCTGAAGAAAAATTTTATGTTCACTTTTGAGTAGCTTTAAGTTAAACACTGTATGTAAAAAGGAGCCTTGAACTCATTTGCTGTTTAATGGATCTCACACTACTGGGAAAGACTGCTTTATGTTCACCTTAAAAATTCCAGTGCATCCAAGTTCAATGTTAAGTGGGTTAAGCCAAACAGGGCACCAACTTCCCTGCCTGAAATTGAAAGCAAACCGAATCCAAGACAACTTTCACTAATCCATTGAAGTGCTCCTTAACAGTAGCAGCCTGCCATCCCAGCTGAGCTGAGCTGACTTTGAAGGGACTAATTCTTGGCTTTTGTTTGAATGTAAAACCTCTACTGCTGGAAGAGAGGACTGAAAAACTCCGATCACCCAGACACAGATTTTTTTAATCACAGAAAGCCCAAAGCACATAATCAGTACTACAAACACACTCCAAGGAGAAAAGACTGAAGTAAGTACAGTAAAGCTACAGTTCTCCCCCTGCTACACGCTGCTTGTTGTCAGCAAGAAGTCACCACTCTCCAGTTACTAAACACAGTTACCAAGAAGTATCATCCATGTTGTAGGATACACAATACCTGGAGCAACAGGCAGCTTGGGTGGTTTCCAGTCTCTCAGTTTATGATCAATGCAGACTGCTAAGATATCATCCCATGGGATCTCATCAACAGAAGGTCCATTTTCATCAGGGTTCCGAGAAGTTCTGTTTTTCCACTTCTGGTAAGTTTTGCTCAGCAAATTTTCCACTTGAGACTGGATCAGTGGTTGAGTATGGGAAGAACTAGCAATCTGAGACACGTAGTGAAAAATCATGACGCAAATAGGATGCCAAGGAGCTATGAAAAAAATGAACAAAGAAAGCTGCAAGAATTTGTGACAAAGCCAAACTACCCACCTCACAGGCTGGTAGTTCAACACTGCATAGGCACATCAGAGACTGATGAGCTGCCAAGACAATACCACGCCACAAAGCACTTACCACCTAGTGGAGGCAGATCTAAGTAAGGGATCTGAAAGGAAAGCACAGCCTTCTTCAGCCAGGCCAGGTGGTCAGGCATGTTCCACTGCAGGTGAGGCAACAGCTTACTACCACCAGGCTCCGAAAACTCAGTAACAGGCCAAGACAAGTCACAAAGGTGCTCTGAGGATGCCACATCTGCAAGAAACTGCAGCACACTGTTGTAGAGCTCTGTGATGACCCCAGGCTCCTGAGATGGCAGACCAGCTAAACGTCTCTCCTTCCAGTCATGGTAAAAGCGCTTGCCAAATTCACCATCAATCCCATCCTCAATGTACTCCCGAAGTGTCTGACTGCAGAGCTCAAGGGAATCAGGGCACTGAGAAACCAGCCAGCCCACAGCTGCAGAGATCTACAACACACAAAACAGGGGTGGTTGGTCTGCAGTGATCATGGCACAAAAAAATTTAATTCTGTAAGCCAAAGTTTGACCTAACAGTATTCAAGATCCTATGCAGCAAAATACAAACCAGTTAATGATCATCATCCCAGTATTTGGAACAGTTAACTCTCCATCTAGGTGGGAACAAACTAACTTCATGTAAAGCAGGCTCGGGAACAGGCAGAAAGAGGCTGTTCACACCAGGAGGATTGGCATTTCCTGCTGGAGCACACTGGGGACCGGGGAGAAATTTGAGAGATTCACAGGCATTACCCCAGGCTGGCCATATCCAGAAGTCGTAACTGGTACTGGCAGTACTTGAACTGCAGAGAAGCAAGACTGTGCAGGAGCATGAAGCTGAGCTTGCCTTGTTCTCACCTTACCTCTTAAGCACCTTCCTCACACACCATGAGAGAAAATACAAAGCTGGAGCTGCTTTTGGTCTGAGCCAGCTTGGCTGCTCTTGGCCATTATCCCCTCCCTACCTTTCCAAACTACCCTGCTATGATTCTCACACAAAAACTATTTTAGACTTTAAAGTATCGTTTCCTATTACAGAGATTTGATGATTCTCCAGGTTACAATTTCCAAGCACACAAAAAAGCTAAGGACAACAGAAGAAAATGGTGTCTGGAAGCTGAGGGGAGGTCTAGACAATCCTTCCTTTGCATATGTCGGACAGAGACATCCCTCAGGGCCGTCCACAGAGATGGAATAATGGGTGATCTTTTATCAGCCAGAGGAATTATAATGGATCCTTGGCATTTCATGAATGGGAGCTTAAGGGTACAAGGGTCACCCAACAGTAGCACTTGTCTGTTAGGCAACCACTGTATTCCTGCGAGTCAATGCATGTGGGACAGGCAGGACTGGATTTACTCAATCCATGTATTTTTGTCTCAGTGCAGTTGTCAGCATTACACAAATGAAACATTTCAACCAGCAAATGCCAGTGCCAGCTGAAATAGAACAGTTCCAAATAAAGGAGGAGTAGCAGAAACATTTCATTTTGGAATAATTCTGTCTGATGTTGGAATCACTATTAAGTGGTGAATGCCTGACTCCAGCAAATTCAAGTGTGTGGAAAAATCTGTTAGGGCTTTTTGAACAGTAACTACGTAACAGAACCTTCAAAAGAAAAGACATCCCATTACACAAGACTCAGCTCCAATTTAAGCTTCTGAGAATATAATTCTTTGTAGACATTCATAATTGAGAAGTTAATGATATTCCAGCCATGTATTTCTTCATGTGAATTGTTGTTCTTACCCTCCTGGTGCCTTCTAAGTCATTGGTAGAACCGGGGATCTCAACAATGATGTAGTCTGAAATAAGCTGGGCTGAAATCAAGTCCTGTAGCATCAAACCTTAAAAGTAAGAAAAGCAGCAATAAACACAGAGAAAGAACTTAAGCTCTCACCAAGTCACGTTGCATGCATTAACAATATTACTTGTCTCCTCCACCCTTCCTCATGCTGTCAAGATCAAATACTTTGTGCAAAGAAAAATTGCAAGACAAATCTAATTTCTGGTTAGTTCTTAATCCTTCTGGATCTGGAGCAAAGCTTTCTACTTGAGGAGTCTCTCCCTTTACCAGACACTATATTTGATACTGCACTAGCTATAACAGTGCTATACTTGGGGCAGCCCTAAATACGCGCATTGTTTTTTTTAAAGTACAGAAATAATTACATACCTTCTTCTACTTCTTTCTCTGTAGCCTCATCTTCCTGACCTGGGACTAGAACCACAAGAGGAACTATTGGGTGGAAAGGTTTAACCTGAAGCAACTGTTTCAACTGCAGCAAAGCTGAAAGCCAGTAAACATCATCTTCTGCCACATCTTCACTCCTAACTCGAGGGGGCAGGAGAAGTATGAGACCACTGGTTCCAAGCAAGTCTTTTTGCATCTCAGCTGCATCCAGTTCAGAGCTGGATAGTGCACCATGTGCCACCTACAAGTTACAAAGATTACAACAGTAATTAAAATCTGTAGTTTGCCATCATGAGAAGACATGGACCTGTTTGAGCCTGTCAGCAGAGGCCACAAAAATGATCACAAGCCAGGCTGAGATTTGGGATTATTCAGCCTGAAGAGCAGACTCTGGGGAACCTTAGCGCAAACTTTCAGTAATTAAAAGGGTTCTATAAGAAAGCTGGAAAATAACTGTTCACAAGGGGTCATGATTTTAAGGTAGAAAAGGGTATTTAGGTTGGACAGTAGGAATAAGTTTTTATAACATGAGGGTGGTGGATCACTGCAGCAGGTTGCCTAGAGAGGTGCTAGAGGCCCCATCCCTGGAGATGTTCAAGGTCAGGCTTGATGGGACTAAGCAATCTGTTCCAGTTAGAGAAATTCCTGCTTGCTGTAAGGGAGTAGGATTAGTTGGACTCTTTGGAGGTCACTTCCAAGTCAACATGTTCTCTGATTCTGCAATTAGCATTCAGTTTTAACACTCATGGCCAAGAGCTCTACAAAACCTTAGACAAAGATTTACAAGACAGACAGACATGTATGTGTCCAATAAATGCAGGTAACCACAAAAATACACTTCATCACCTGACATGTCATGAAAAATCAGGATGATTGAGGTTCTAAAATTGCCACTGTATTTAGGCATGTATTTACTCAGCTGTCTGGAAACAATAAAAAAATAAAAATAAAATCCATCTTTTTCAGACCTTTTGAACTGGGCCATTCTTTCCAGACCACCATCTCCCTCCATCTGACAGGGCACAGTGTGCAAAATCTTCCACACAACACTCACTGGAAAACACTCTGCTTTTATGGCCTGCTAG
This sequence comes from Upupa epops, assembly GCA_013397515.1. NCBI lineage: Eukaryota > Metazoa > Chordata > Aves > Bucerotiformes > Upupidae > Upupa > Upupa epops. Next base: position 225,316 of record VZRI01008994.1, read on the forward strand.
GTGTTGTGACATTGTTCTCACCTACCTTTATACACACACTGACTTTAACACTTCTGTCCCCTTGCATGCCAGAGGAATTAAATAATGCCAGTGTTTGAATTCTGCCTTCTGTTTGCGAGATGCTTTTCTTCCAGCTTTTGTCTCCAACAAATTTGGCTTTACACCAATCCATCAGTACCCTAGGAAACAAAAAAGGGTGGGGGCTTTTGGAGTATTTATTTTTACAAGTGGCACTTCAGGAGTGCAGCACCAACACTTTTAAGACACTGCAACCTATTATAACCCAACCTCCAGTACTGTTTGCATTTTGCCAGATAGGTGTTACACATCCTGACGTTATCCATATTGCTACATACATAAAGGTTTTCAGTATGAGCAAAAGGAATTCAATGTCAGGAGAAGACACAGAGCGCTGCAATAAATTACAGCTGTATTCTTAGCAGTACTTGAGGAAAATAACCACCAAACCCCAAACTGGAATTTTGACATTACTTTTTCCCCGTCCCATACTGAGGACCATTACCACAGGTCTTCCATCTGACTGCCTTGTTTGACAAAAGGGACTCAGCAATCAGCTCTGACTTACTTGTTAGGATCATTCTCTGTATATCCATCATCACTTGGCAAAACCAACAGCACTTTCCAAAAAATCTGTTCTTGTTGAACTGGAATATGTTCAGTGATTAATGAGACAAGATCCAGGGGAATCCAAGCTAAATCACTTAAAGAGAGGCAGAAGCTGGTGAAAAGACTCCTCTACTGCTAATTCCCACCTGGGGAACATTTTTCTTGAACAAGTTAAAATACTGTAGGATAGTTACTGGACAGTTCAAACGGTTCAAAATTAGAACTAATTATTTAGATCTGTTTCACCATAGACCAGATGCCTTCAAGAACTGCAGCTGCTAAACTGGTTATGTAAGTCTTACTTTACAGTTTGTGGAACCACACATTATTACTTTGAACATCTCGATCAACCCCTGCAGGCCACAAGCCAGGCCACCAACAGCAAATTTACTCCTCTCCCGCTATACCCCATCCCACCCAGGTACAAAATCTCCATCAGATCTTCAAAGTTACACCCACAGTAATAGGACCTGATGGCCTACCACTTCCATTATTTTACCTTCCAGTTACCCTGGAGAATGCTCCCAGTACCAACGCTACAAGCAGACACTTGAGCATGGCTTCCCATTCCTTATGGACATTTTTGGGATCTCTCACACTTCTGTTACAACTTGCTTAGAAATAAACCAAGGATCAAACATCAATGTACCTTAGCAATTGCTGGTAGAAGTGCTGAACTTTGATTTCATGCACTGTCCTATTTTTCAGCCAATTCAATCTGGAAACAAAAAGAATCTGGGTTATAATTTTGAGGATAAATTTGGCTACAATACCTGCTTGATGAAACACTCATTAAGACCTGGGAAGTACTGCAGAACCTTTAGGTAGTTGATATTAATAAAAGAAGTCTTTGTCATGGCATTTGTGCAGAAAACGGACTTATTTGGAGTATTGGAGAACAGACAGGTTTGAAAAGCCATTAATGTTCACAGTATTAACTTTCCTTCTAAAAAAAACGAGGCTGCCAACTGCTACCACTTTAAGTGTCCTTACCTGGTGCAAGAGACGCCCAGCTTTCCTCCATGCCCCAAGTTTACAATTCTCTTACACAAGTTTTCCATGGTGACAGGCCATTCAGCACTGGGAGACAGTGCTTCCAGTTTGTTTTTTGGATCTGTGCAACAGGGAGCAGCTGGAAATGCCCTCATCTGTCGTTTCAGTTTTCTTCGAGCTGCCACTGCCTCCCTCCACCTTTGGAAGAAAACAGGTAGTTCCATCACACAGACAACAATTCCTGCATACCAAATGGTGTTTCTCATTTTTGCTCTTCAGACTGCATTGTGCTGTCAAGGGAACGTGCTCCACACTGGAGAGACTAGCCTGCTACTTCCTCCATCATCTGAAACATGCCTCCTCTTGACTGCACTGGAGCAGCACAGGGAGAAATGAATCTCTGTCCTGGAGCACCACAACAACCACTGAATACGTAGTGCACATATATAAGAACAGTGTCCAACAGAAAGAATACAAGGAGAAATAATTATGAGTTTAGATCTAGATGTAATGAAGCTGAAATCTCCTACCAAGCTCACGCATGCTCCACCCCTCACAATATACCTGAGTCACTTGTCCAAGGCTGGTAATGTCTACTTCAAAAAAACCCAACCAGACAGTTGCAGTTCAAACTTGACTACCCACCCAGTACCACCGCTTCTAACAAACCCAGTTGTGTCACAGGACAGCAACTCACCGTTGCAAATATTTGCAGAAACACTGGAGTTCCTGAAGTGTTTCCTTGGCAATTTGGAAAATCTCATCCTCCAGAAAGACGTCCATTACATGACCACACACTTCTTCTGAACACCGAGCAATGCGGGCTTGTTGGTCTCTTTCTAAGGCACATCTAGTCCAAACAGAAACAAAGATCTCTAGTGAGGTGGAGCATATAGAAAATGCCAACAGTTAACTGAAGTGCACAATGAGATGACTGTCCCATTTAGCAAAGGGGAGGGATTTTCCACACTTCTATCCTATGGTCCTTCTAAATAAAACCTATAATCAATCAGAAATTGTTCAAGTTCTAGGCTATCACAGGCCTCCAAAAAGGGTATCTACAAAAGAGCCCACAGAAGAGCCATGAAGTCAGAATAATACATGAACATCTGTGCCTCATTCTAGACAACGCTTCTATTTCCTACACCCTGGTGGACTGTTAATGCCCCAAACTGTGTCTGTGAACTGCCAGTCCACTGTATATTCAAGTACAGCCACCTTCTCTTTAAAGTAGCTTGTTGAAGATGACCTTAAAGGAGGCCAGACAAGAAGCCCAGCACTGCCTGACAAATTTCTAACACTTCAGAAAGCATCTTACTGCAAAGAATAGTACACAGGATGTTGTACATACTTGAACTCATTGGCTGCAACTTCTTGAACACTCTCCATTATTACTTCTTCCATTAACTCCATCCCCACCAACTGGCTCAACTGCTTTATTAACTGTTCTCTTTCCCGCTTTTGCCTGGAAGGGCAGAGAAAAGATTTACTCAAGTGGCAAGACAAGAGGAGCAAAATTTATACAAGTGAAAAGATTTACATTGGCAAACTCACTGCTTAGTTATGCAAGAGCTACAGAGAGTGCCAAGACAGCTGATCTGCCTATAATTGAGCTCCCATGGCTGGTTTCTCTCTCTAAAGATGATCAGCTTTGCATGGAGGCACGTTTTCCTCAAAAACAATGGGGTTATTTTATTCTTACCCCAGTATGTTACAGATATGCAGCTTGTTCAGGAGGAAAAGTTCTTGTATAAAGCTGCTGTGGAAGCTCTGGGGAAACACAGTAGTTTCCAAAATTTCCACCTGCCATTTTCATAGTAGCTCTGTATGGTCACCAAAACACCTAACTTGCAGGTTACCCAAGAATGTGGAACACAATGCCTATCTGCACAGTCCCAAGGCAGTTCAAGGTGAGACACAACACTATCGGCATGGCAGAAAAACATCACACTTGAACAAGATCTCAGGTTGGCGCCATCATGACGTCGCCTAAAGCAGTATACACAGTCCACCGCAGGTAAAAGCTGCAACTCACCTCTCTTCCTCCACTCTGCGCCTCTCCTCCTTGACACGCTCCCTTTCGGCACTGAGCATGCTTCCTGCCACTCGTCTGAGGGTCTCCCCTGTCACTTCAGTCATAAGCTCCTCCACAGTGGCATCTGAGATGCTGTGCAGAAACATTAATTCTCTTTTCAAAGCCAAAAAGTTTCCATTCAAAACTGTATGTGCTTTTCTCAAGTACACCCTTGATACTGGGCTGACTGGCTACCAGCCAAGCACCCACACTTCTACTGTCCCACTCTCCCCCACATCAGAACAGGGTAGAAAATAGGAAGAAGAAAACTTGTGGGGAGAGATAAAGACACTAGAGTAGGTGAAGGAGAAAAAGAAATCCACACCCTCACCAAGCAAAGGCAGTCAGCCATCACCTCCCACAGGCAGATCAATACCCAATCTCCCATCAGCAACCACCCTAAAATCCAGAACCACCCCCATTCTTCCTCTAACCCAGTGTTATTGCTGACCATGACATCACATGGTGTAGACTTGGGTCAGCTATCCCAGCTGTGTCCCCTCCCAGACTTATGCACTGCTCACAGGTATAGCAGAGTGGGAAACAAGGAAGGCCCTTTACCCTATGCTGTTCAGCAACAACCAAAACATCAGTGCATTAATAACACTGTTTTGGTCACAAATCCACACCCAGAACTGTGGCAAGAAGGGGTTATCTGAAGCAGAGGAACAGTCAGATCCACAGTTCATTCTCTTGTCTCCCTTTGGGTACTTTCTTTTCCACAACACATTTTTGTGTCAGTGGTGTAAGCATCATGTAAGGCAAGGTTTACATAGGTCTGCAGCCTTCTATGAGGCTAGCTGGTGTGTAACAGAGAAGTGGGAGACATCTGGTGAAAGGTCTGCTTTTCCCCTCAATTCTATCATTACAACCACCTCCACCTGCAGACTTTGCCTCGCCTAGTTTTATCATCTTCACACATGGTGCTGCTATGGCAAATGACAGCTCTGATGACACACTCCAGGGGTACCAGCACTAAATGCTCATTACCAGATGGCAGCAGACACGTAAGCTGCTCCTGCCCATCCCACTTCTCTGCATTCTCCTTCAAGTGTGTCATGCACAAGCCCATCCACCACTTCAGCAATGTCCTGTAAGAAAGCAGAGGAAGAAGCTAAGTGTTACATAATCCTACTCAGGTCGGTGTGCGCACATGTGCCAAGTGAGTATGAGGCTTTTCAGTCTTGTTGAACTAACTGTAATTTGCAGTATCATCTGTATTTCTACTTCCAAACTAAGCTGACTTGATCAAACACAAAATTTGGCAATTTTAGACTGTCTAAAAGGTTAACAGCAGGTCAGAGACAAAGCAGCTTTCTCTATTAAATTTGAGCAAGTCAAACTAGAATAGCTGAGTTAATTCTGAAAGGGATTCCTATTGTCTTACTTAAGAATTTCTCTCATTCTAAGGCTGACTTAATTCAAAAAGACCAGGTCTAATCTTCATGGAAAAGCAGCCACATTTAGGTAGACTATGATGGCTGTACTTTACAAAGCAACAAGACAACTGTGAAACACGTTCAACTCTAGTATGCATCAAAACATGTATAGGAGGGAGAAAATGGGGACCAACACAGACACAGAAAATACATATTCAGTCTTGAATATAACCACAAGAAGCAGCTTTGTTATGTCTCATTTGATGTTATGTGTCAACAGAAACAGCTCGGTATTAGACATTTCCCAAATACTCCATGATGTGTTTCAATTTCCTTACTGTGTCTGTGTAGACAGGCTGAGGCTTCGAAAGTGGCTCAGTCTGTCCAGCAGGTTGGGAGATGGCCTGCACTGGCACAAGCTGATGAGGTAACAGCGAGGGCACAAGATGAGCTGGTGGCTGGACCCTTACTGCTGTGGCATCTAAATCCATACCTTTGCTTTCCACTCTTCCTTCTGGGGAGGGACAGAAGAGGATAATCACGGAAAATGCATCAAACAAAAGGAGAACTATTCTTGTCTTGAAAAGCTGGCTTGTCCAATAATTCTCATCAGGTCAGAAAACAAGGTCATAACAGAAACTCGCTATGTTAAAGTTTAAAATTGTCACTGTATCACAAAAACTAATTCATATTAGTGATTATTTTATAAAAAACATTTTAAAATGTCATTACGCTTTAATATCAAGTTCATAAGTTTCAAATACAGTAACACTTTGAAATCAAGTACACCTACTGCCTACACATGCCTCTCCAATAAATGTAAAATACCTTTAATTTCAACCAAAAAAAGCTGACCTACAGCCTACCTGAAAAACACCATGACTATACGTAACACACACTGGGAATAAACTGTTGTAATATCAAATCCACAAACTGAAAAGAGAAATTGGCTGTCTGAAGTAGAAAAATATCTAGTGATTTTACTTATGCTGGCAAAAACCTTGCTCCCTTCTGTTAGGGCATTTCCTGCATTGGGAAATGTATTTTATTAAATCAGGCTGCTTCTTAGTGCATTTAAATCAGAACGTGTTTTTGTTATATCCAAATTTTCATGCAATTGCAACCTATGTGAGCTAAGAACAGAGACTGCTTTCTAACATAAAACTACTCACAGAGCTCACCCAATAGTATGTTCCTAAGCAGTATGTAAAATGCACGTCTGCTCTTACCTGTTGGTTCCACACTGGATTTCTGGCTACTACTAGCTTGATCGACAAAGGTGCTTCCACCCGTGTACTTGTTCTGCTCGTTGAAGCTGGACATAGGCACATGGTGACTCACCGAGGGCAATGGCCCACCATTTACAACTTCTCCAACTGATACAGTTAGCTTCTGGCTGACAAACATTGATCTACGTGGTTTGGGTAATCCATCTGGCTCCAAGAAAGCAGAGCGGTTCAGCTCCACATAAGCACTGGAGAAAAGAAAAAATAAGGGTACAGTCTCAAAGCTCTAGAACCTACAGGTTTTCACAGCTAGACAGCTCACCAGGGCAAAGTAAGACAGGCACTGGGCTCTCAGGACTGTAGTCTGTAGCCTGGATCTTGATCTCTGGCTGGAAGCAGAGCAGGGAAGGCACTGTCCTCACAGCAACCCTCCCAGGACACAGTACAAGCTGCACAAACAGTTCTGAGCATCCTTGCCTCTTCTGCCTTTTAAATTTTATCCACCGTGTATATTATCTATACACACTTTACCAAGCCTGTATCCCATGGGACTAATGCCAGGGCTGTTTAAAGAAGTAATTTTACAAGCTGCAGTCTTTTTCCATTCTTGGCACTTAAAGTCTGGCTAATTTATTATTTCAAAACAGAATGATAACAGGGAATACAGCACTCTAATCCATATCCTTAAAGCACTTTGCCTTCTCCAATTTCTTGAGAATGCAACTATGCATGAATATACCTCACAACGTACTCATTTCTGTGGCAAACAGACTCTCATCTGGAAACCGTTGGCCTCCAACACCCTCTAAAACCTGGTTTGTACTGTTTGGCTTCATCCTGCTCTACACAGAGCACGATAAGGACAGTTCCCTGAGAAGCAGAATTGTATTTTCATTTCCTGCAGAGCTGCAATTTACTGCAACTCAACTCAAAGAACCTAAACCAGCAAGTCTATTTTTCCAGCTGGGTTATACATGTCTCTTTCTAGGGAAAAAGTGTCCAGAAGTCAAATGGAGACTACGCTCATATGCACCTTATTCCTCATTTCCATTTCTCTCATTCTTCACCATCTTCCAGAAGGCTGATGGAATCTCGTGCCCTTGAAATCCCTTGTCACCTTATCAAACCAACCAAAAAAAAGATGCACAAGAGCGAAAAAAACCACCCCACTGCTATTGTGGGAAGTCACAGATACTCAAAACACATTCCTTAAGCAAAAGATATAACATTAATGGCTGTTTTCTAATTACAGCAATAAAAACAGATTGTAATAATCTGAACCCATCACTACCCTAGTGCTTTTCTTAGAGAACCCATCCTCTCCCCCTGGCCTGCTCTTTTACTTTCCTGGTTGCAAACTGCAGGAGCAGTCTGCCCACATTAAGTCTTCACCTCAGTGATCTAAACCCACCAGATCTTTTAGGGCACAGACGCCTTCTTCCTTAAACTTACCCATCAGATACACTCAGGCCATAGTAACTTATAAAATCACTTGCTTCTTCAGAGTCTTTGAAGAGCAGCATGCGGACCAGATGATCTAGGGGAAACACTGTGCACCTTTGGGTGCTCACAGTGTAGGCAATATTGAGAGATTTGAGTGCATCTTTACGAATCTGGAGGAAAAAACAACAAAAAGCTAAGTATCAACTAAGTTAAAGACCCCAAAATGTGCTATAAAGCATACTAGAAACATTAAAATAATGCTTAAAATAAATTGGTACTTGGGTCTTCAAATATTCACACAACTACTCCGTTTTAACTCTTCCTTTAAATTATATGCTGTTGCTTTTAGCATTCACCATTTACAGCACAAGAGAAAACTCTAGACACGTTTTTAAATGCTTCTGAAGAAGCAAGAAGATGATTATTTGTAAGGCCAAATGTCTACCAAGTTTTCTGCTAACAGTATTTCCTCCCAAAAATCCCAGACTGTTTTACTTACTAACCACATCAAAAAATACCCATCTGCCTTTTTCTCACCTGGTTGAAATAGCAGTGTAAGAGACAGGCATTCAGATAGGAAGCTGCTTGCACTAACTTGAAAAACCTCACAAAGTTGTTGCTGTTTAATGAAGCAAAAGCTTGAACTGCAAATCTAACTTCAGGAGAATTTCTAACCTCTGGACGGAACTGCTGTACTTCTCTGTGGAGACAAAGTAGAGACAAACCATTTTGCTGGGTATTAACAATTGCAATGCAACAACAACTTCTAACAAAACAGAATTAAAATTAGGAACTTTAAGAAAAACATGTGATTCCCACTCAAAATAAATGGCTGAATCAACATCAGCATGCTATTATTTAGGTACATCACTCCAATATCCAGGAAGGTTGGCAGTTAAAAGATTAACCACAAAGGAAAAAAAAAAAAAACTTTTAAAGCACATTTTGCTTGATCCTACTGCAGATAAAATGTTGACACTTGGATACCGCTTTGAGAAGAGACAGAAAAAAAGTCCTTGATTAAGAATAGCAAGGACTTCCTTATTTGGTTGATTGGATTTTTTACTACCTGCTCTAGTGAAATATTAAAGAGTAAAAATCAAAGATTTATTTCTTCCTTTTAAAAAATAAATTAAAATGATCTATTGAAAAATTAAAACACTAACACGTAGGAAGCTCAGGCAGACATGATGCAGCTATAGGGCACACCTGGGCTGTAAATATCATGCTCTGCCTCATACTCCTTAAAAAAGTTATACTACGAGCTGTCCACGGGGCCTGTGGACAGAGACAGAACAATTACCAGGTGCACCTGTCTCAGCAATCTATTACTGATTGTTTTCACTGTACCAGGCAGTTGTAAGATGACACGTGTATACTCTATAGATAAGAAACTTGCTTAAATAGTGACTGCCCACATGAAATAAAGCTCACACTCCCATTTGCTCACTCCCCTGCTGACATTCTGCTGGACTCTAACTACTCCTTCACTAATACAGTACACTCTGGCAAAAAAAATGTTACACTTAACTCTTCACTTCCATTACCATTTGTCTGGACTTAACCCTAAATCTTCACAGAGACACAGAGAGAAAACCAGTGATATTGCCAATTGTTCCCACCTGAGAATATCACCCTTGTTCAGGTTCAGCAAGACACTATAACCTCTGAACTCTGCTTCACTCTTGCAATAAATCCCCTTGTTAGCCAGGTCTTGATACATCTCCTTCAAGCTCTGCAGGCATTTAGTCATGTTCTCATTGTTGATTTTGGCATCAAAGGAAGACATGGGCTCTTCACACAAATGGTGGGCACAATGAATGTGAAAGCGAGTGCACTTCTCAATCAGAGACACCATCAGTGGGTTGCAGAGATGTTGCTGGGTTATATCCTGAGCAGAACGATAAAGAGAGCATTTAATGTATTTTTAAACTGTGGTTGAACAGCGTAATCATCTGGCACTGCCTTTAGAGAAGAAATTTCAACTTTGATGAGTCTAACGGCAATTTAAAATGTTGAAATTGCTATTGCTTCTTGGTTCACTTTTTACAGTGGTTTTCTTTCTAGCATGAAGTATCCCCTATCAACCAGTGCTCACCTTTCTTATTCCACGAGTTCTGTTCCAGACAAAGTCATACCATTCTCGGTAGTTTCCTTCTCCTTGATCCATAATGTTTGTCACTAAATAGTCCATGGTCATGCTTAACACCTCAGAAGGTCTCAATTCATGAGGCAAAGGCTCCTCCTGATCTGCTGAAGACCTGCTATATTCCTTGATTGCTGCTGCATGATTTACCTGCAAGATGTGAGAAAAGAATCCAAATCCAAGGAATATGATCCAACCTTATAGGAGCATCAAGTGTTTCATTCCATCTGTGCCTTTAGTAAGGAACAGACTACTGAATGAGCTTCTCCACCCTTCACACTAACAGCCCACATCTATTCTACTGTGATAACAAATGTGTTTTATCTGCTTTTATGACAGGATTCTAAGTGTAGACATAGTCACAAACTCGTAACCTTCAAGACAATATATACTGCTGCTCTACAGCTCTAGAACTACAGTTTAGTCTGTCTGCAGCTAAACAAAATAATGTTGTATAATCATATAATATATAATACAACATTGTAAAATAATAAAATACATGACAGCAAGAAAAAGCAAACCTTCAGCTTCTTTGTTTTACAGCAAGGAATTGGAAGACATGACTGAAAGGGATTCCAGAATTTCTCTATCAGAATCAACCCTGTAATCAACTAAGCATCACAAACAGCTTTATCTTGCATGTAGAGGGCTCATACCTTATCAGACCCTAGAAGCAATTCAAAGACACTGAGCTGGTTTCTTGTCTCCCTCATGTATCGCTCCTTTTCAGGGCACATGTCTGGGCAGGTGCCAACAACAGTCTGTGCTTTGACAAGATCCGTCCTTTTTATTCGAGCTAAAAAAAATATTAAAAAAAAAAAAAAAGAAGAGCTAGCACTAAACATCTCTTGGTTTTCTTTCCACAACAAACTATTACCCTGATGTGTCACAGTATCACAGTAACGATGAGGCTGGAAAAGACCTTAAAGACCAACCTAAAACCAACCAAGTAAACCTAAACATCTAACATCTAGATCATGCCACTCAGCATCTCATCCAGCCTAACCTTAAACACCTCCAGTGATGGTGACCCAACCACCTCCATGGGCAGCCCGTTCCAAAACCGGAGCACTCTTCTAGTAAAAAACCTTTTCCTAATGTCAAGTCTAAACCTCCCACGATGGAGCTTAAGACTGTGACCCCTTGTCCTGTCTCCAGTGTCCAGGGAGAAAAGACCGACCCCCACCGACCATAACCACCTTTTAGGTAGTTACCGACAGCGATGAGGTCACCCCTGAGCCTCCTCTTTTCCAGGCTAAACAGACCCAGCTCCATCAACCTCTCCTCATAGGGCTTACCTTCCAGCCCCTTTACCAACCTAGTTGCTCTTCTCTGGACTCGTTCCAGCACCTCAACATCCTTCCTAAACTGAGGGACCCAGAATTGAACACAATACTGCAGGTGCTGTCTAACCAGTGCTGAATACAGGGGGAGGATAACCTCCCTCTCCCTGCTGGCCACACCATTTCTGATACAGGCCAGGACACCATTAGCTCCCTTGGCCGCCTGGGCACATTGCTGACTCATGCTAAGTTTACTGTCCACCAATACCCC
>VZRI01008994.1:236966-273828 GCA_013397515.1 Upupa epops
TTGCTGCCATCTTCGCCAGGAGTATATCATGGGAGACTGTGTCGAATGCCTTACTGAAATCCAGGTAAACCACATCCACAGCCTTCCTCTCATCAACCAGTCGAGTCACTTGATCATAAAAGGAGATCAGGTTAGTCAGGTGAGACCTACCCCATCTAAACCCATGTTGACTGGGCTTAATCTCTTGGCCATCACTCAGTTGTTGCATGATAGCACTCAGCACTAACACAGCTCTACAAATGCAAGGTGTCTCAGTGGGAGTCCATACGCTGGTCAATGGATGGATGTAATGCTGAAGGGAAAGGATGTCATGCAGAGCAATCCTACATAAGGTTAAGGTGGGCTCATGTCAACCTTGCAGAAGTTCAGGAAGGCCAAATGCAAGGTCCTGCATCTAGCTCAGAGCAATTCCAGGCACAAACAGATGCTGGAAAGAGTATGGATTCAGAGCAGCCCTGAGGAGAAAGATTTGGAGGTCCTGGCTGACAAAAATCTCAACATGAGTGCAGCCCAGAAGCCAACCAGACTCTGAGCTCCATCCCCAGTAGTATGGTCAAGGGAGGTGATTCTGCTCCTCTTGTGATACCTCATCAAGAGTACTGCTTATAGCTCCAAAGCCCACAATACAAGGACACAGACCTGTCAGAGCATCTCCAGAGGAGGACCATGAAAATGATCAGAGGGCTGGAGCACCTCTCCTATGAAGACAGGCTGAGTCAGAGTTGTTCAGCTTGGAGAAGGCTCTGCAGAGACCTTATTGTGACCTTCCAGTTTCTGAAGGAGGCCAACAAAAGAGCCTCCCTTGGGGAAGGACCTTTTTCAAGGGCTTGTCGTGACAGAATGTGGGGCAATGGCTACAAACTGAAAGAGGTAAGACTGGAGATTAGAGATTAGGAGGAAATTCCTCACTATGTGGGTGGTGAGACACTGGCACAGGCTACTCAGGGAACTTGTGGATGCTTCATGACTAGATGTTTTCAAGGTCAGGCTGAACAGGGCTTTGACCAACCTGTTCTAGCAGGAGGCCTCCTGCCCATGGAAGGGGGATGGAACCAATGATCTTTGAGGTCCCTTTCCAACTGAAATTGTTCTATCATTGTATGAAGTACACTGCAAGGGCAATAATCCACAATAAAAGCCAGTGGAAAAACATCTCTATAGGCTTCCAGCCTAAGTCTACTCAGAGCAAGGCTGCATCCACACCTTGGCTAGGTCATAAACACACAAGGATGTAGGTCGCCCAAACTGTGGTGCCTATCCCCCAGTTGCACCACTTCTTCAGGGATGAGTCACCTGCCATCTCACTTGGATATAGAAAATTTTTCTGAAAAGACTGAAGCCTTTAAAAGATCCTCAATGTTTTGTGTCCTAACTAAGCACCATCAGTTTAATGAGAAATCTCACTGTGTGAGAAATCTGTTTGGCTGGTGATATTAAAATTAGAACCTGAAATAAAACATAGGATCAGCTTTAAAATGGCCAGAGCAGGATGAAGGGTTTGCAATCCAGGGCAGTGAAAAGAAACAGCCTTTTCTTAAAATAATCTGCAAAATCATTTGAATTTAGAAAAACATGGTTGGGCTTTGGGTAGCTTTCTTCAAAGGCTGCAAGGACGCAAATATTCCTACATGAACTCCTTCACACAAGATGAACTGTCTGCTACTCACATTTCACAGAAACATGCATGTATGGTAAATAAACCAGATTTTTGCATGTTCTAATAGAAATGAATGTCTAAGTACAATAAGTGAGTATTTAACAGTCTGCTCCATGTTAAAATCTCTCTTTAAAGCCATTTCCATAGTATTTTGAGACCTTTGCAATATATACCAAACATTTATTCCAGAAGAGAAGCAGATGTTACACTTGTAACTAGTGTAATTACCTTGTCGCATGATTTTGTCCCTTTGGTCCAAAAGATGGTATCTTTCTTCAGATGTCTCAGCCACTAATCCTATCAGGTTACCTAGAGATGACAATGAAGCTCCCAAAGCGTCTGAGTTCTGCCCTTCAACACTGGAATCAAACTGATCCGGTTCAAACTGCAATGCCTTTCGAAGACCAGCCTTCTTTGCTGGAGAGCTACAAAGAGAAGATTTTTTTTTTTGTGTATCAGTTTAGTGTCCGTTAGGATGTAAGCATCTCTTTTTAGAAGGGTATTTTGTTCACAAGGCAATGTATCAAATTATCAATGTACTGAGATTGTTATGACCTAACTGTTAGCACCAAGTTAAATCCTGGTTAAATCCTCAGCACTGCCTTGACAACACCATCAAGCATTTTTTATTGTGGTTAAAGCCTCAACTTCTGTACAACTGAAAAGACGTTACTGAATCTGTCTACAAGTAGAGAGAATCAGTTGGCTCATGACTTTTTTGCATCACTATGGCACAGCATTTTAAGTCTGCATTTTAAGCCATGAACTAGCCTGCTGTTTGGTGTGAGAAAATGCTTTCTGTAGCAACATAAATTATGAAAAGATTTTATAGGGCCCAGATACCAACAGGCTTTTTAAACCAAGAAACGCTGATTCCTTTACAACTTATTACTAACCTTACATCACTGCACATACCAAATGACTTTTGTCAAACCTGACACACAGGTACCACAGATTGATGATAACCTTGCCACTTCAGCAAGTGACAGATCAGGTTGATTCCTGTAAAATAACCATTACTTGAAGGGAGCTCCCCAACAAGAACAGGAATATTTGGCAGATGCTACTCATCATTTTTAACTCATGCACCTGCTTTCCTGACAGATGGATCCACAGAGGAACAGATATACCTTTTACCAAGCATGACACTGCTGGCAGAGGATCTTATTAAAGGTTTTCGAAGAGGGGAATGTTGATAGTTTTGCTCTTCAGTGCTTTGCCTTCCTTCATCTTCACCCAATTTCTTTTTCTCAGATGAAAACTCTCTTTTTGCTGGACCTGAAGTGACATAGACACATGAAGACAGGTACTTGCTAAACAGTTGAAGCAACAACTTTTTCTCCCCATGGGGATAGTGGTGAGTAGTTTGCTAAAAAAAAAATTGCTAGTAGAAAACAAAACAAGACATGTGCAGATCTTCCAAGACATCTCACACTAGAAGCTGTACCAAGTCTACTAACTATTAGTCAGCATCATTGTTTTCTGAAGAGTAAGTATTTTTCAGTAAAACATTCACTTGGTCATAACTATAATTTGTCAGCATATCATCATCAGTCATTTACTGAATTTAAGAAGCTCTTTCAGGTTTGAGATACACTCCACAAGTTGTTACCCTCTATATTCATTTCACTATGAAAATCACAAGTCCCAGCGATCCTGTCGAAGCACTGTAATTATTTATTTCACAAACCCAAGCGTAGGCTGAGGTTGGCATTCCTTCTCAAGAGTTACAGCCACACCCTGCATGAAGGGAGAATTTCTTCTCCCAAGAACAAATTTTCAACCAGTTTGATTTCTTACAATCTCTCAGACTAGTTATTCAGAATATTGCCATTCACATCTCTATGGACTTAACACCAATATGAAATGACAGGCACCCTGATAGCTGCTGCTTCAGGATGCTAATTCTCAGGAAGGCAACTCTACAGCTGTTCAGTTTTCTGCAAGGACAGTCTGTGGCTGGTCATAGTTGTTGTGAACCATTCATTCCCAGACAGCTGAGGTACATCCACAGGCTAAGGTGTTAGAGGTAACACCTAAAGCTAAAGAAAAGGAAGCACTTGGCAATTCAAGTACTTGCCCATGGGCTGAACAGTCAAATTCACATCTCTCATGCTAATACCAAGCAGGGTCTGGAATCCAGATTTCCCATTACTAAGCTCAGCTCTCCATTAGCCAAACATACACACTGTTCTTTTTGGGTCAAGTAGTGTGTAGCTGTTCATATACAAAGAACAGCAATCACAGCAACACAGACAGACACTCCAGGGGCCTCTTTAAGTCACTTATCAGGACATTTTCCTGAGAACTAGAGGCCCACACCCCAGCCAATGCCTTGATGCAGGCAGCAAAGTATTTGAAACTTGGTTTTCTTACATCCCCAAATAATATTCTACTTCCAGACAGAAGCACGTTAACATCACCATATTCCTCTTGTATGGCTGCTTGAATGATTTCTACTTTCTCTTGTAAAGCTGCACTACTATTTCACAGAATCACAGCATTACTGAGGCTGTAAAAGACCTATGACCTAACATCACCACAATCAGCTTGACCATAGCACTAAGTGCCACATCCAGGTTTTTCTAAAACACCTCCAGGGACAGAGACTCCACCACCTGGGCAGTCCATTCCAGAGTGCAATCACCCTTTCCATGAGGAAGTTCCTCCTAACATTCAACCTAAACCTCCCTCGGCCCAGGTTCAGGNAAAATTATCCTGGAAACAATCACATGCTTTATCCTGTTTTTCCTATCAGCCACTTAGTCTTTGCTACAGCAGACATTGCTGGGATGTCATATAAAACACAGAACTCTTACACTTCTGTAAACACCCACCCCCAGTGCTTTCAGCAGCTGTGCACACCAATCTGACTAGCAAAAGTCAAAGAGAATTATCATACTCCTGGAGCTGTAACACTCCTACTGTGGAGAGGATCTTTATACCAACTTTGGCATGCCAGGGAACAAGCGCAGAGCAGATGCAACAGCTTTTTCATATGACCTAATAATCACACCGGGAAATACTTACTTGTTTTCTTCTTCTGCCAAAATGTTACTATGTCCTTGTGCAACTCTTTTGCTTTTTTCCTGGCAAGAGCTGCTGAGGCCTGAAAGAAGCCGAAATAGGAGTATGACAATCTATTAGCATCACAACAATACAGAGTATAGGTTTTGCCACATAAGCATTTATCAACTCCCACAAAGCTCTGGTTACTGCACTTTGACCTCTCACTTAAAACTTGCATGCAACCAGCAGCATTGAGCTGGTTTCCATGCAAATCAACACTTTTCACTACAGCCAGCTTAGAGCACCCAAGGTGTGTTATTAAGTGCAAAGCAGAAACATTGTCTGAACCAGCTCAAGGCATCCCAGCACTGATAGAACAGCACTATCTAACTTACTAACTCTGTAACACAGAGTTCAGGATCAAGCTTCCCCCAGTTGAAAAATAAAACCACTAAATCATGGAGGTTGTAGGGGACCTCTGAAGTTCATCTAACCCAACACCCTGCTAGGTCACCTAGAAAGTCACCTACTAAGTGATCTTTAAGGTCCTTTCCAAACTAAACTATCCACAGAGTAACAACAGAATCATGATTCCACGATTACCAATCAGGAGTGCGGTGCCCACCAGAGCTGGACCCATCCCAAACACTCAGATTTAAGCCTCCTCTCGTACCAGCTTCTTCCGACACTCACGTGATCGAAAAAGTGGAGAACGGCCATTTTTTTATTGCGTCTGGTCATGACCCGGCGGACTTTTACGAACTGGCCGAAATGCTTCTCCAGCACCGTTCTGTCGTTGAGGTAATCGGGGATGTTCTTGCACTGGATGGCTGTTAGCTCAGCAGGTGGCAGCCCTCCCAACCCCTCCGTGCTCTCACTGCCCCGAGCCCGGCGGGCGGGGGTGACCGGGGCGGCATCTGTGAATAGAGGGGTGGGGAGAGGGATGCAGGCTCAGAACGCGGAGTGTTGCCCACCCGAGTCCCTGCCTCCGCATCACCTACCTTCCCGGGGGGGGTCGGGCGGCGGCTGCTCCTCAACAAGGCCCCGCTCGGTTACGGCGCTGTCGCCGCGGTGGCCGCGGGCCTGGCTACGCAGCATCTCCTGCACCACCCGTCCGAAGAGGGCTCCGCCGCGGGATCGGTTCAGCAGCACAGCCCGCTTCTCCGGTGGCGCCGCCGCCCGCCCGCCCATCCCTGCTCGCCGCGGCGACCGCTCCCGCTCCTCTTTCCGCTTCAGGCCTTTGGCCGCCGGCTCGCCCGGCTCCTCGAAGAGCGATCGCGTGCTCTTCTCCTCCGGACGACCCGGGACGGTGCCGGGCCGCGAGAAAGAGAACGGTCCCCCTGCCGCCGCCGCTGCCGCCTCCGAGCCCGCATCGGACGGGAAGCCGAGAGGCGGCGAGAAAACGAAGGAGGCGGGAGCGGCCGAGCCCTTCTCCACCTCCGGGCCCGCTAGCGGCTTGAAAAAAGCGGCACTCTCAGGCGCTTTGAAGCGGAACTCGGGCGGCGCGAACGGTCCTACCCCGCTGCTACCGCCGCCTTTCGGTGCCTCTCCAGGCGCCGAAAAGCTGCTCCCCAGGTTGGTGGGCGGCTTGAAGCTGAATCCCGCGTTGCCCGCCGAAGTCACGCTACTGCCTGTTGCGAACGCCGGTGCCTGGCCTAGTCTGTAGACCGGCCCGAAAGCAGCCGCGATCCCGGGGACGAAGGGGAGGCCGGCGGCCGTGCCGCTCTGCCCAAAGACAGCAGCTTGCCCGAAGCGCAACGGCGGCGGGAAGGCGGGCGGCCCGCGGAACGGGCCCCCGGCGCTCATGGTGGCCGCCGCTGCCAGCAGGAACGGGGCGGGGCGGGCAGGCGCAGGCGTGGAAGGCAGTGCCTGATCAGCGGCTCCGCTGCCGCCATGAGCGTTGCGCTGCGGAACGCGCAGCGGGCCGTGGCACTCCGACGGGCGCCGCTGCGCCGCGCTGTGACCATCCTGCGCGCCGCTCTGGGTGCTGCGAGCTTCGACGTGGGGCTGGTCTGTGCCGGCAACGGGCTTATGCGGCGCCTCAACGGCGAGTACCGGCAGCGCCCGGAGCCCACCGATGTGCTCTCCTTCCCCTTCCACCGGGTGGTGGCAGGGGAGCTGCCGCAGCCGCGCTGCCGCGCCGAGTACAACCTGGGGGATGTTTTCCTGGGGGTGGAGTTCATCCACCAGCAGTGCCGAGACTTCGGGGAGGACTTCGAAAGCGTCCTGGTGGTGAGCTCGGCATCTCCCCGCCCCGGCATGAACATCGCCCTGTGGGCCTGGGCACACACGGCAGCTGCTGCTGCTTTCTGAGCGCAGCTGGACTGAATGAGGACGCGGCTTTGCCTGAACAATTAATACTGTGTTTTAAAAGCTGGTTTAGCTGCTGGGCTGGGATATTAGCTGGTTAGAGAAGAGCCCATGGCAGTCTCATTGGGGTTCAACAAGGCCAAATGCAAGGCCCTGCACCAAGGTCAGGGCAATCCGAGGTGCCAGCACAGGCTGGGGGATGGATTGAGAGCAGCCCTGTGGAGAAGGACTTGTGGGTACTGGGGGATGAAAGGTTAGACACAAGGCTGGCAATGTTCAGTGACAGCCCAGAAGCCAGCCTGGTCCTGGGCTGCATCTCCAGTAGTGTGGTCAGCAGGTCAGGGGAGGGTGTTCTGACCCTCTGCTACTCTCTGGTGAGACCCCCACTTGCAGTGCTGCATCCAGCTCTGGGCTCTTCAGCGCAGGAGAGACGTGGCCCTGTTGGAGTGGGACCAGAAGTCACAGAAATGATCTGAGGACTGGAACCCCTGTGCTGTGAGGACCGGCTGGAAGAGTTGTGTTGTTTGGCCTGGAGAAGAGAAGGCCCCAGGGAGACCTTATTGCAGCCTTTAATTACTTAAAGGCATTAAGTACATAAAGCCTGTAAAGAAAGGTGGGGAGGGACTTTTCACCAGGGGCTGATGTGACAGGACAAGGGGTGATGGTTTTAAACTAAAGGAGGGGAGATTCAGACTAGATCTAACAAATTTTATAATGAGGGTGGAAAGACCTTGGCCCACGTTCCCCAGAAAGGTACAGAAGCCCCATCCTGTAAACATCTAAAGTCAGGTTGGACCATGGGGCCCTGAGCAACCTTCTCTAGTTGTTGAAGATGTCCTGTTCGGTGGTTTCACTACATGACCTTGAAAGGTCCCTTCCAAACCGATCCTTCTGTGTCTATCTTTATTGTTTTCTGGCAAAACAGTGGGCTTTTCCCCACTGGTTCTGGCAAAACAGCAAGTGCTCTGGTGGTGGTTTGGCCCCTGTCACCCTTTGTCCGCAGGTTTGTGGGGTGTAGGTGCAGCCTGGACACCACATTGGTAACACACATCGACGCTTTGTGCCCTTTTGCGCAGGTGACGGCTGCTCACGGACTGTGCCACCTGCTTGGTTACCAGCACAACACGAAGCCCGAGTGGCAGCAGGTACAGGGGTGCGCAGGGTCGTTGTGCCCTACCCAGCCGCTGCCGTGCGGTACTAGGGATTGGTGCTGCCGTCAGACGGCTCTGGCAGGGCTGGAGCTGGCGGCGTGACCGCGGCTTCTCTCCCACAGATGTACGAGAAAGAGGAGCAGATCCTGGAAGAGCTGAATCGCCTCACCGGCTCCCGCCTGCGGCCGCTCACCGCCAACCTCTTCTGAGCCCGTAGCACCGCGGCCGCCGCTCCCCGCCCAGAGAGGCCGGGCCGCCGTCGGGCCGCCCCGGACGTGGTGCGTTGTAAGGATGGCAGCGCGGGAGAAAGGCTGCTGTGTCCTGCCGCTGCTGCTCTTGGGCCTCGCCGCGCTTTCCCTCGCTCGTCCCGCCGCCGCCCAGCCTCCCCCTGCCGCCCTCCGTGCTGGACACGCTGTGTCCTCGCTGCCCCCAGCCGCTGCCGCACCCCGAACCAGGTGAGCAGCAGCCCTGGGCTGGGATACCACAAAGTTGTGGGAGATGAGCAGTTTCGATCCCGGTGGAGATGTTGAGTAAAAATATGTGTCAAAGGTTTAAAGGAAGTAATTCTATTACTTTCTCTTAAGGTACCTTTTGTACGATGTAAATCCTCCAGAAGGGTTCAATCTTCGTAGAGATGTCTACGTCCGTATTGCTTCCCTTGTAAAGACATTGCTGAAAAGCGAGAACTGGGTGCTAGTTCTGCCTCCCTGGGGGCGTCTTTATCACTGGCAGAGCCCCAACATCCTTCAGGTCCGGATCCCTTGGTCTGAGTTCTTTGATGTCCCGAGCCTCAACAGGAACATCCCTGTAATGGAATATGAACAATTCCTTGCAGGTAAAGTCTGGAATGGAGTTATACAGTCTGCAGTTGACTAAATATTGGAGGTGTTTGCTAAACAGATTTGTCTTTATGAGTGGTTTTATCCTTAAGTGTGAAATATAAAAAGGATAGTGAGAGGAGGAATGGGAAAGAATTGTGCTCAGTGAGAAAACACTAGGATGAAATAACCTGGTAGGTTGGCAGCTGTGATGTAGCCTTGTCATCCCCTTGGCCACTTAGGGATCCTAGAGACAGAAAATTTATGTTTCTGGGTAAAGACACAGTTGCTTCTATGTCATTTTGGTAATAACAACTAAGTAAGGAGAGAGGAGCAGTCTGTCAAAATACAGGCAAGTCACCTTTTTCTGGAAGTGGCTGGATAGTAACAGCTGTAAAGTGGGCAGTGGGGTTTTTGGGGAACTTTCACTGTTGATGCTGCATGTATTTAGAATGATTTCCCCTGTTTTTTTGTGTGCAATGTTATATATAAGTGACTTTCCCTAAGAATATATAAACTGCAAAGTTGATACCTTTGATCGAGGGAGGTTCTTCTTCCCCTCTACTCTGCACTAGTGAGACCTCATCTGGAGTATTGTGTCCAGTTATGGGCCCCTCAGTCCAAGAAGGACACAGCTACTGGAGGGTGTCCAGCGTAGAGCAACAAAGATGATGAAGGAAGTAGAATACCTCCCTTATGAGGAAAGGCTGAGGGAGCAGGGTCTCTTTAGCTTGGGGAAGAGGGGCTGAGGGGTGACCTCATTCATGTCTATAAATATGTGAGGGATGGGTGTCAGGAGGATGGAGCCAGGCTCTTCTCAAGATCATCTAGTGATAGGACAAGGGGCAATGGGTGCAAGCTGGATCATGGGAGGTTCCATATAAATACCAGAAGGAACTTCTTCCCAGTGAGGGTAAGAGAGCATTGGAACAGGCTGCCCAGGGGGGTTGTGGAGTCACCTTCTCTGGAGAGGTTCAAGACCCGCCTGGATGTGTTCCTGTGCGACTTGGTCTAGGTGGTCCTGCTGTGGCAGGGGCATTGGATTAGATGATCTTTCAAGGTCCCTTCCAATCCCTAATGATTCTATGAGTCTATGAGTTTTCACATCATGTTGAGCTATTTGCGAAACGCCAAGATGAGCAGCATTTTCACTGGTGAAAAGGAAGGCTACCAAATGTTACGCTCTGCAAACTGAACGGATCATTGTCCCTTGCCTTTCAGGAAAAAGTGTTTAGAAACTCTGAAATTTAGGAGAAAAAGGACTAACGTTTCTTGTTTTCATGGAGGCATTCTTCCTGTAGCACTGACCATACAGCACTGAAAACCTTTCTTCTTCATGGGGTGTTTTACCTGGCATTTAGATTAGTACTGCCATTGTGTGTCACATCATATCATAAGTAGGTGGGTGGAAGCAGCGGGTTGTCACATTCCCTGACTTGTTTTAGCTTTTCTGGTTCACCCAGAACTTCTTTTCCTTTTTATAGGGAAAACCATGGAGGAAGCATAGTGTAATACTATCATTTCTAGCAGATTTTTAACTGCTGGTAATGCTTGTTTATACCTTTTATCAATGTGGTTTTTTTCCTGCTCACAAATGCTTTTCTTTGCCTTCTGCATAGAGGCAGGTGGGCCCTTCATTGAACAGATTTATGTCCTACAAGGCTATGCAGAAGGGTGGAAAGAAGGAACATGGGAAGAAAAAATAGATGAAAGGCCATGCATAGAGCAGCTTATGTACTCCAAGGACAAACACAAGTACTACAGGTAACATCTGACAGTCCTTGCAGTCTAAGCTGTAGTCAGTGAGATGCTTACTTGCTCTAACAGAACAGAATTGCATGGTTATTGTATTGTTGTCTCTGAATACCTGGATGCTTGGGGTTTGCTTTGTTTGTAAAAAAAACACCATCAACAAAAAATGTTATATTGGTAGTAGTTGTAACTTTAGAAAGGAGTTGTTTCATACAAAACCAGTATAAAGGAGCTGGCTGGTTTATTTACATGATATATCATCTTTCTAGGGTGTACTTTGTATTTGTTGAATTTATATATGTGGTCTTGATTGAAAATACAAGCCTGTGAACTAATATTTGGTGTTCCCTTTCAGGGGATGGTTCTGGGGTTATGAAGAAACACGGGGCCTAAACCTCTCTTGCTTGTCTGTCCAAGGTTCTGCCTCTATTGTGGCTCCCATCCTTCTGAAGAACACTTCAGCACAGTAAGTTGCCTTGTCTCGCTATTGGCTGTTGTATTGTGTGCTCACAAACCCATTGCCAGGTGGGAAGAGAAGAGCAAACTTACAGGCTATGTCCCACTGCTGTGGTACTTCATCACTGAGTTATTGTAATCTGTTATAATCATGACAAAAGGAATTCACATTGTAAGAAACACCTGACTGTAGGTTAGGCTAAATGCTGCAGTGCTGAAACCTGAGAAAATAGCCTTGAGCTCCTCTGTATTTTCTCTCAGGTAGCTAAATGTCCTTGACACTCTGTGTTTCCTTTTCTTACCTTTACCATGAGATGTTGGGTCTAGAGGGAACAACTAAATCTCTGTCTTCCAGGCCCATGTGTGGGGCTGTAGGGTGCAGAGCCTGGTCTCCTGTGTCATTCATCCTTAGTAGTGTGAGCTGACTTTAGAGAAAGCAAATGGCATCATCTTTGGTCTTTCTGCTCTGAAGTGCCATTAGAATGATAGGGAGAAAGGCAAGCTCTTCCAGGATATTATCCCAGTGGCAAAGTATTTCCAGTCATCTATGACCTTATGACTTCTGAAGACATTGTATGAAAATTGAAGGTGAACAGAAGAGAAAATAAGCACTGTCTGTGTATATATCCATAGAAAAACCATAAGTCATGTAAACAGAAGTGTAGTTTAGGTGTGAAAGCAAAAACATTCAAAATTTTGATGCTGATACAATTTCCTTGGAAATGAGATAAAGGTTTCTGTAAGGCAGGGTGGTGAGGATCTGTAGTACGTCCTGCTGGGAGCAGAGGAAGCAAAGTCTTGTTTTTCAACAGGAATGTTCTCTTTGTATGAGTTCTGCTACAATCTTTGTCAGTGAAAGCAGAAAACTTTATTAAATAAGCCGTAGAGGGTCTGCAGGTTTAGCCCTACAAAGATCTGTTCATGAGGAAGGTTAAAAGAAACATTAGTAGTGCCCAAGTATTCCTAACACAGAATGGAGTGCCTTATCTATGAGATCATGTTTCTGTCAGACACAAGCAGGAGGAAGTACAAACTTAGCAGAGATATAAGGAGAGCTACAGTGATTCATGTTTCAGCTGGTGGTTCATGTTAAAGTCAATGTAGTTTAGTGTGTGAAATCCCAATGAGATGTCTGCTGAAAATTACAGGAACTGGGCAGCTGTGTATAGTAGCTCCCGAGTCTTGTCATGCCCTTCAGGTTTGTGAGCCAAATGTGATTTTCCTATGTCCTTTGCTCAGTCTATGATCTGTGTAAGTTTCCCTTTGAACCCATATGCACTGTTAGCGTCCTCAAATCTTGGGACAAAGCCTGCTAGCTTTGCACCTTAATTGTGCATCCTATGAAACTCCATCTCCTGCAGCTTATACCTGTAATTTTAAACAAATGTTCCCCTAGTTTACATAGTGGAAGAGACAATGAACAAACAGCTCTTCTGTGTTCACCTCCATGCTATGCATAATGGTACATCTCTCTGTGATGTTCCCCCTCCATTGTCTCTTCTGCAGTGTGAAGAGTCCACAACTTCATTAGCAGTTCTTCCTATGAAAGCCATTCTACATCTTTGGTTCATCCTCACTGCCATTCTCCAGTTCAGCTGGATCCTGCAATGTGTGTATGGGCAAACCCATTACATGGTGGTATAATGACATGCTCTGTTTAGTGCTGTCTTCTGCTGCCAGTTCACGATACATGAGTTCCTTTTAACACTGAAGACCGTGTCGATTTGTTGGAGGGAAGGAGGGCCCTGCAGAGGGACTTGGACAGACTGGAGAGATGAGCAAACTCTAATAGGATGTGTTTCAACAAGTCTAAGCGTCAGGTTCTGCATCTTGGTTATAACAATCCCAGGCAGAACTATAGGCTGGGAATGGAGATCTTGGAGAGTACTCAGGTAGAAAGAGACTTGGGGGTATTGGTGGACAGTAAACTTAGCATGAGTCAGCAATGTGCCCAGGTGGCCAAGAGGGCTAATGGCATCGTGGCCTGTATCAGGAATGGTGTGGCCAGCAGGGAGAGGGAGGTTATCCTCCCACTGTATTCAGCACTGGTTAGACAGCACCTGCAGTATTGTGTTCGGTTCTGGGCCTCTCAGTTTAGGAAGGATGTTGAGGTGCTGGAACAAGTCCAGAGAAGAGCAACTCGATTGGTAAAGGGGCTGGAAGGTAAGCCCTATGAGGAGAGGTTGATGGAGCTGGATCTGTTTAGCCTGGAAAAGAGGAGGCTCAGGGGTGACCTCATCGCTGTCTACAACTACCTAAAATGTGGTTATAGTCAGGGAGAGGTCAGTCTTTTCTCCCTGGACACTGGAGACAGGACAAGGGGTCACAGTCTTAAGCTCCATCGTGGGAGGTTTAGACTTGACATTAGGAAAAGGTTTTTTACTGAAAGAGTGATCAGATTTTGGAACGGGCTGCCCACGGAGATGGTTGGGTCACTGTCTCTGGAGGTGTTTAAGGTTAGGCTGGATGAAGTGCTGAGTGGCATGATCTAGATGTCAGATGTTAGGGTTACTTGGTTGATCTTTAAGGTCTGTTCCAGCCTCATCATTACTGTGATCAAACTGTCCTCATTCTTGACCATCAAACCCTTTAGTTATCTGCTAAAGCCAGCTTGATTTGGGTTTTTACTAGATCCACTCCTATATTAGCTTTTCTGCCACTTTAATGGCCAGTTATCAAACTTATCTAGTTCTTCATAACTGGCCTTTATCTTCACTGCTCTGAATCCTTTAAAATGATTTTCAGGCTGTGTCACTGTTCATTCCCTTGCATAGATCATTTAGGAATAGAGAGTTGTTGAGCCTTCCTGTTTTTCTCACTTCTGTATTTTACTGTAGGTCATTTTATTCCACACCTTCTCTGGTTTTGCATTTTTCAGTGTGACTAATGCTTTCTCCAGAAGGCTTTTGTGCTCATCATCTTCTAGGTTGCTTCTCCCCTTCAAATCACTCGTCCTTTTGGCAGTAGTATTACTTCAGCCCCAGCTGCTGTTCAGACCATATGAGAGATTGTTAATGCTCATTTGTGTTTAACTGTCAGAATTAAGAGTGTCAGAATTAAGGGCAGGAGCATGCAGTGGCATTGCAGTAGCTCCCTCCTCTCCCTAATGGACTGTGTGTCACACTTTGTACAGAGCAGACTGGCAGCTCGTCCCATGTTCCCTGTGTTCCCTTTGCAACCAGATCCTAGTCTGTGCTTTGTCCTGGCAGCTGTATAAAGAAACATAATAATGTAAATTCTATTCCTAAGGAAACTGCACTCAGTTTTACAATTTTTAATAGGTCAGTGATGTTAGACAGAGCTGAAAACCTTCTTCATGACCACTACGGAGGGAAAGATTATTGGAATGTGAGTATTTTCCAGTTAGCTTCTCCAGACTTTTTTCTTGCTTCTGATGAAAACTCAATAACCGCTATGTACTTCAGTTTTGCCTTAGGTTTCTTTTCTTGAAAGTAACTTGTGTCTTATGTTTCAGTATTATATGCTAAAGGTGGTCTACAGGCTGCTGAGGAGTAATGTCATGCAGGAATTAATCCTGCTGATTTGTCCCCAAAGATGCAGTGCTGCAGGGTGTGGCATTCAGAAGGACCTCCTTTAGGCAACACATCTGCACACAGAAGGGAGCTGCCTTTGTGCAGTTTCTTGTATAAAGTTGAGGTTGACTGCATGTTTCAAAAGAATTCCCGAAAGTGCTATTAACTGTCTCCCTGTTGGCTTCAATGGCAAAATTCTTACAGGCGTCAAGGCAACACTGGGCACTTTGGGAGATCCTACCCGTGTGTCTATGCTAAAAAAAATTACTATGGGAAAAGTTTTAAGACAAAGGCTCAGCCACAGAAAAATGGAACATGATACAGAGTGCTTGTTATAATTACAATTTTGAAAGGAAAGTGACTGGTGATATTGTGGCACAAGTTATAAAGACCTCAGTCTTGTAAGAGATAAATATCTGTCGCCTTTTTTCAGAAATGGGCTGAAGAGTAGTTTGCTGACTATGGATTTTTCATTGAGAGTGACTTGATGGCCATGTATCATTTCTAAGTGTGGCATGCTGTCCTATAAAAGCAGATATAAAATCCATATAGATCTGTAACCTCCAGTTCTTAACCATGGCACTTCAAACATCTCAACAATTAAAACTTGTCACGAAATTATTTAAGATTTTCTCTGAAATGTTCTTCCTTCTTTCACTTCAGTTTTAACCACCTGCATGTGCTTTGGAGTTTTAGGTTGGTTTGGTTTTTCCTTAACTCTTTGGGTAACACCTAGACTTCTTTATAAATCTTGCTAACAAACGCCTTCTTGCCTCAAGATTTTAAATTCTAACAACCTGGTTTCCATTTGCAACCAACCTACTTCTTTGGTGTATGAAAAGGTCTGAATAATTCTGTGACACGTTACTGTCATTGTTCTTTAGGCTTCTCAATTGCTGCAAACTGAAAGGTGCTATTTTGGGATTCTCAATGATTAAATTAACAGACTGGAGCAGGAAAGAGGTTCCAGCGTGGTTTAGGAACAGTTGATGAAGAACATCAGTGTAGCCTGTACACCACACCAGCACTTTATCATGTGTAGAGGCAGAAAATTCTCTAGGGCATCACTCTGGAAGAGCCAGCTGGTTTGCATTTGGTTTCACTGTGTCAACAACTCTGAGGTTCTGTATCATTCATTGAATTCATGTATGTGAAAGGGAGCATAGCTAGCACTGATTTTGTTTGTTTGTTTTCCCAAACTTAGAATCACATAAATACTTAGGTGAGGAAGTCTATTGGCAGGCCTGCTTCAAGGTGTGCAGTCAAGAACTTGGTTTGGGACTGTGTCCAGTTGAGAGTGAAAAGTCTCTGCAGGTAGCAGTCCACCACCTTTCTGGGGCCTGTGCCACTCATGTGAGCAAGATGTTTTGCCTCCTGCCCAAGCAGAAGTTGCCTTGTTACAGCTTGAGCCCAGCATGTCATCTCTTTTTCCATGCGTCTCTGGGAAGCAACTTTACCTTGTCTGTTTTCTGCAGGCAAAAAAAGGAGGAGAAGGGAGGAGTGGTTGGAAAATGTGACAATATCACATGCACAGATGCACAAATAGAGCATCTGCTTTAGAAAGTAGAGGTTCACACATTCATCTGTTTTCTCTTTAACATATGCTATTGCAAAGAAGGTGTTCAGCCAAAACAGCTGCTGTCAGAGCAGTGTTTTTTGCCCAGGAGAAGCTTGGCGCAGCATGCTGCACTGGTGACAAACACGATGTGGCAGTCACAATCCATTGGGATAAAGTTTAGAGGTGTTTGACATGAGCACAGCATTGTCCTCCCCAGCGCATTGCACTGCTGTGGGCTGTGTACAAGATTGCTGCTCTTGAGCATTCCATGTTCATCACAATTTGAGCAAAACACCCAGTGTCTTGGCTTGACAGGGTGATGCTGGGCTGGTATATTACAAAAAGGAGGGTGTCTCTCTGAACTGCACTGTGTACATCCTTCCTTGATACAAATATTTTGCTGGAGGATTTGGGATGCAGTTACAAAGCTAATGCTGATTCTTTAAAGGTGATGAAACAGCAGGCTTTGTATTCCCATTAAATGTTTAGAAGGTTGTGGTTCTCTGGGTACTAGCTTGGTTGATCATGCAGAAGATTCAGTTGTTCTGTTTCTTACTCAGTACAGAGGAGGAGCCAGTTAAACTACATCAGGTTTGGCATATGGAGAAATAGCTGCTCAGGGAAAAGGTGAAAAAAGGCTGGCAGACCCTAGTTCTGCCCCTTTGCAAAAGCCAAGGTCATGTCCTGGGCATGATCAATGTGGCCATGTCTTGGAGTACCAGTAATACACTGCCTGTCTTCTTCACCATGTAGTGAACTCTGCCATGCGGCTCACCATGCTGAGAAAAGAAAGGCTGTTAGAATATGAAGAGAGGTGGGTTTGTTGCACCCGTTTTTGGGGCCCATCACACAACAGGGACTTGTATAAAATTAAGAGTGAGACCAGACTGCCTGGTCCTTAGTCCTGTTGCTTGTGCCACGAAGAAGGCTGTATGTGACTGTGTGCAGTGGTAACTGCATCACCAAATCTTTGAGAAGTTTTTGTCCATAGATGAAGGGAATAATTCTTTTTTTAGTACTTCTGCCCTGGATTTCATAGGAAGGTCTGTAGCTAGACAGGGGATCTTTATTTTTTTTAAACAGGTTTTATTCCTATGGGTGTTTTGCAAATTTAGTCTTTGTCCAGCTTTTTTGTTTCCAAAGGTGTGGCATAGCGCTAGGGTGCGGAATTTAGCATGTTCTGTCATATAAATGACTACAATGTACCCTGTTCCCCTGTGTCTTTCAGGGTCAGATGCATGTGCTGGTTAATAAATACGGTAATGACTAGGATTTAACAAGCAAAGCTTAGAGGAAAGGTGTAGAAGTTGTTGCTTGTAGTACTGCTTGGATGTATCAGAAATAACTTCATCCCAAAAGCCTGTCCCATATATGTGAAACTATCTCCATTTAGACTTTCTTAGCTCTCCCTTCTTACTCAGCATCTGCTGTTACTCCAACAGACCCGCCGGAGCATGGTGTTTGCTAAACACCTCCGTGTTGTGGGAGATGAATTCAGAAGAAAGTATCTTCAGTCCACAGATGAGTCAGACAGGACTCACTACAAGGAAGACTGGACCCAGATGAAGGTAAAGTAACAGAATGTTTTCCATCACAATGTGATTTCTTTTTGTCATTTATTTGTGTCTTGCTGGCTGTACACTGCAGGAAATGACTGGAAAAGTCACGTGAATCTAGCTTTCCCTGCTCAGATCCAGGTGGACGTGCATGCTGCTATTGTAGCATCTTCTCACTGTATGAAATAATCTAATTGATCCTGTTGAGATGTGGGAGCTGGGATGCCAGATTTCTGTTACCCTCAATTTCCTAAGGGAGACTTGTAGCCAGCATGAGCTAGGCACGTCAAGTTCGGCTGCAAACTGACAGTTGTGGCTTTGGTCAAGCAGTTTTTGTGTACAAAGATTTTGCACTGTAATTTCTTTGTCTCATGGAAGCCACCCAAGGTCAAAACATTGCAGTAAGTGTCCCAAAATACTGTTGGTCTATGCCTTGAAATTTCTTTATGTAGATAAGTGTAAATCAGCGCCTTATGCAGACCTTATCCATAAATGAACAGTGAGTGCTCTCCAGTTTTACAGTTTGTTGATCTTTCCTTCTTAGGTTAAGACTGGCACAGCTCTGGGTGGTCCATACCTTGGTGTTCACCTCAGAAGGAAAGACTTCATTTGGGGTCACAGAGAAGATGTACCTTCCCTGCAAGGAGCAGTGAAGAAAATCCGCAGCCTGTTGGAGATGCATAAACTTGAAAAAGTTTTTGTAGCCACCGATGCTGTTGAGGAGGGTAAGCCTGTTACAGTCAGTTTAGAAGCTGTAACTGAAGTGAGTAACGCAGTTAACAGGTTTTTTTAAATGCCTGGAAGTTCATTTGCCTCCCCCACTCACAGGCAACTGAACAGGACTGGGTAGCTGTTTCCTCATAGCTTGAATTGCTGGTATCCAGCCATTCATTTGATGTTTCCTGTAGGAGGTTTAACAGTCTGTATAATGGGAAATTGCGTTTGTCTGTTCCTCCTCCTCCATCTTCCATCTGACCTTTTCTATTGGCACTTTGGAGGCTCTCAGACTTGCTGGCGGGAAGGATCTTCTGAAGTCTTCCATAGCTACCATCAGACTGGGGTGGACCCAGCTCTGAGTGGCCAAGTCTTAGAAACCTGCAAGGGTAGAGTTCCCCTCCCAGGCTGCAACTCCCTCCCAGTAATACCTGAGGCTCCAATTCAGTGTGTTTTGTTAGAGGAACTCTGCTGTACATAACGTCAGTGATAATTAGGTTTCATGTCTGGAAAGGCCACTTACTATACCTTCCCAGTGCAATTAGACAGTGGAAGTGTCTCTTCTACCACTTGCAGGCTTCCCAACCGCCTGAGAATTGCTGCCCTCAGTACTGCATCTCTGTCCTACTGTCTTTCTGCCTACAATACTCTGATGTTTGGCATATGTGTTGTGAAAATTGTATGTAGATTTTAGGTCTGCTTGTTTCATAACTGTTCACCCAGAGTTTCCTTAAAGACTTTTGATGGCAGCAGCAAGTTGCTCTTCATCATGTAAAAATACATTTATATCTTTGCCTTTTTCAGAGGTTGAATTGCTCAAGAAACTGCTGCCTGAGATGGTGAGATTTGAACCCTCTTGGGAGGAACTGCAGCTCTACAAAGATGGGGGCTTGGCTGTGATTGACCAGTGGATCTGTGCACATGCAAGGTAACAAATTTAACTTTTCCTTCCAGAGCCAAATTTGTCATGTCAATGGACTTTAAAGTTCATTGGCCTGAAATCAATTACTAGCATCTTAAACACTGCCCCCCTTCACAGGTCCATTCTGATTTTTTTCTTCAGATATTTTATAGGCACCTCAGTTTCAACGTTTTCCTTCCGAATCCATGAGGAAAGGGAGATACTGGGATTTGATCCAAAAACAACTTACAACCGGTTTTGTGGTGAAAAAGAGAAAAACTGCGAGCAGCCAACTCACTGGAAAATTGTAGCCTGAGCTGCAGATATCCAAGGCCTTCAGTACTGGAGAGCTCAAAAGATGGGAAAACTAGGGGGAAAAAGCCTCCCTGTGACCAAACTAAACTCAGTTCTCTACCATCTTTCTCTCTTTGGTGTTATCTAGTACCTTTGTTTTGAAATACAAGTGAAACAAGAGGAAGAGAGAGCTGGGCTTCTTCAGCCTGGAGAAGGTGAAAGAAAGAAAGGCTTTCACTGCTTTCACTTTTGCTATGTGATAGAGGCTTAAGGGAAGGCAGGGCCAAGCCTTTCTCAGAGGGGCACAACAAAAGCACAGGTAATTCTGTGATTCTGTAATTGCTGATGCAATCTGTGGCATCTGGGTCTGTGATGAGTGAGGCTCTACACTTCCTGCACCGGATGGGTTGCTGCAGATCATGGGGGCCTGTAGGCTATAGCACTGGGGCTTGAGAGGTGGTAAAGCAGTGCATGCTCCTTGGGCATTTTGATACTGAAGGGCCAGAGGGAGTGTCCATGTCACAGCAAGCGTTCTCCCTGGGAGAACCCATCTCTCTCACTAGACCAGGTTGTTCAATGCCCTGTCCAAGCCTGGCCTTGAACACTGCCAGGGATGGGACATTCACAGCCTCCCTGGGCAACCCGTTCCAATGCTGCATCACTCCCATGGTGAAGAACTTCTTCCCAATATCCAATCCAAATCTACTCTTTTTGAGTTTCGGGCCTTTGCCCCTTGTCCTATCACCGCAGGCCCTTGTAAAAAGCTCTTTGGCTTTCTTGTAGGCTTCCTTCACGCACTGAATGGCCAACAGTAGGTCACTCTAAGCTGAGCAACCCCAACTCTCTCAGCCCCTCTTCATAGCAGAGGTTTTCCAGCCCTCTAATCATCTTTGTGGCCCTCCTCAGGGCCTGCTCCAGCAGACCCATGTCCTATTTGCTCTGGGCTCCAGAACTGGATGCGGTGCCCCCAGAGGGACCTCACTTGGTTGAGGGGGAGAACTACCTCCCTCAACCTGCTGATCATGCTCCTTTAGATGCAGACCAGGACCTGGTTCGCTTTCTGGGCCACAAGTGCAGTTGTCTTCACTGGGTTTGAGAAAGCCAGGTTGCTTTAACTGTAAAACCTGCTGTGCTTCAAACACTCTTGGTACTCAGCGTTACCTGGATGCTACGTGAAGAGCCTCTTTGCAGTTAACAGCGAGAGAAACAATGAAAGGCTCCAGGACTCCATCTTCCTGGGCAGTGTCTTAAATCGTGTTTTGCAGGATTAAATCCCTTTTTCCCCAACCCTACAGTTGGTACAAATTTGTTCTCTGTAGATGTGCTGCCGCTTTCTGGCCTCTTCAACCGAAATCTTTGCCCCAGATACTACAGACTGCACCGTTGGCAGGAACATCAAGGAGCTTGGGAAGAGTTGCCACGGGATGCCCGCTGCCATTATCTTAGCGCAGGAGCTGGCACCTCACTGTCCACTTCTGCCTGCCCCACCCTCCGCCTCACGGTCACCACTGGCTTTGCTGGCTGGGATCAGCAGCCCCATTTGACAGGGTGGGGGTGGTTGTGTGTTACCCCTCTTCACGTGCTCTTGTACCAGAAGATGGGTGGATCCAGTGCCTGTGATCCAAAGGCTGTGGGGACAGGAGTGGTCTGACAAACTAGGCAATAAACCTCACACACACTTTGCACAAGAAATGTGAACACTACAGAGCAGGTGCCCAGGAGGCTAAAGCTTTTCTACTTTCGCTGGCCCTCCCAGGCAGGCAGAACAGCTGTTGCCTGGGGCCAGGCTGTGGGTGTTGATGGTGCTGCCACCAGAGGCTGGAAAGTGGGTACAGCTGGTCACTCTCTCCTGAGGATCCTGCCTGCTGCAGGGACTGGGTTTTCCTCTGTTTTGTTCCCACAAAGGGAAGACAAGCAGATGAAGTGAAGGAGCTGCACTGTTTATTAAAGGAAGAGCACAAGGCTGTCTTCAGATCAGCTCTGCTCAGAACTCCAGCAGCAGGTCAGCCAGCCGGAGTCCTGGGAGAACGCAACCTCCTCCATGTCCTGTAGAAGAAGTCTGGCAGCACCTGTAACCTGGATAAGAAGCGATGCCCCCTCTTGGCGTGACTCAGCTGCCTTAGGGTTTCAGCCGCCAGGCTGGAGATGGAGAGGCTGGCGTCACCTGCCATGTCTTGGAGGGCTGGAACAGAGAGGAACAGAACCACAGTGAGAGGTGATCCCAGCACTGGGGAGGGGCATATGCAGGCTATAGTTTGCTGTCCTTACCAGGTACTTGCAGAGCTGTCATATCTCATTCCTCTCCAGCAGCTCCTTGAGGTCCCTCCTCTTCAGAAACATGGTGGCTCTAAGCAGGGTTTCCCAAGACACCTGCAGAGCAGCAGAGTGCAGTACAGCCCTCATCTGGATGACAGGACAGAGTCCCCCCTAGAGCTGCTGCTCTGCAGCCAAGGCTAGGAGGATGCTGGAGCACTGAGCTCCACCAAGCACCAGGGCAGAAGGCAGTGGGACCACCTCCCACGGGGATAGCAGCAGCTCAGAAACCTTCACCTCTGCCACGTCCTCATTCTTGTTACTTGAGTGGAAGAGGAGAGGGAGGAAGCTCTGGTGTAAAGGCTCCTTCAAAGGATTTGCTCTCTCTTCCTCCACAAACTGTTATGTGGGGAAAGCTGGAGAAAATCAAATGTCTGACAAATTAACAGTACTTGCTAAACCGTGGGGAAAAGTCCAAGGGCAGCTCAACGTGCTTGGAGATGCAGTAAGAATAAATACAACAGGAAAGCTGAAGCAACTAAGACAACAGGGCTGGTTTGGACTCAGTACTGTGGTGGAGAGGCACAAATCTTTGTGTCGTCCAAGAATGGCAGGAGATTCTCTGCCAGACTCAGAGCAATGGAGCTGGCTGTTAGTCTGTCTTAACTCTCTGATCATCAGGCTGCTGTGGACTTTATCTCAAGAAACTCCTCATCTGAATCATGGAGGAACTCCGCAGGTCTTGGCAGCAGGAACTGCGTGATCTTGGCCTGCGTGGAAGACAACACTGTGCTGTGAAGCTGGAAAAGGCTGCATCGCCCCAACTGCTCTGGTGGTTCAATCCCACGTTTCTGTTTCAGGTTCCCAGCAGCCAAAGGGCTACCCCACAGAACTCAGGCACGTGCACGGGGAGGCAGGAGAGCTGGCAGCAGCTGCCACATCTCCCAAAGCTCAGCTACATCCATGCTAGTGTGTCCCCCAGCACCCCTTCTCCAGCCCCACACTGGCAGCATGGCTTCAGCTACCCGTTCTCACCATCTAGGATCTCTGACAGACCTTGACAAGCCCTCTGAGCCCCAGGCAACATATCAGCCTCTTCTCCCTCTGAAGATAGCTTGGGAGGAAGCTGCAGCGTGTGACTGTGCTCAATCTTCCTGTCAGGACTGTCCAGGATCTGAAACTCAGGAGCATCAGAGGTGAGGACAGGCAGGGCCACAGCACTGTGCAGGGCTTGCTCTGGCCAGCAGCACTGGGTGCAGGCACTATTTCAGGCAGCTGAGTCTAAAGGCAGCAGCAGCTGCAGAAGATGAACTGGTGAGAGGCAGCTCAGCAAGGCAGCGCTCACCATCAGGCTTACCTCAACTAGGAAAAGCATGGTCGGGACCTCCCAGCATTGCTGCTTCTTGCAAAGCTCCTTGACCAAGTAGTGTTGAATGCTGTAAAGGAGGGTCCTTGAGGTTTCACACATCTCTCTAGCAGAGGGAAGAAGGCATCATCAATATTGAGCAGGGTGGGCAAACCTCTCCTGGCACTGACTCCCAGACCCCTAGTCTTCCCCCACCACCACTGCCCAGCAGAAAGACAGTGCCCAACACCAGCAGACTCCTGGGAAGGAAACTGGGAAAACACCCTTCCTGTTCCAAAGCCTTCCCTTCTGAAGAGATCTGGTTTGCCCCCACAACCAAGGGGATTGTGTAGCACGCCCCATCTGCAGAGCTACACTGGCAGGGGGAACAAGAAGGGGGTTCCCAGCTCACCAGCAGATCCACTGCAGCATCAAGTGTGTCAGATTTGCGGAGTGCCTCCCAGCCACACTTCCTTCTGACTTTTAACACCACCGATTCATCGCTAAGACAGCAAAGCAGTGCTTTCGTGTCCACATTGCAAATCTGTGCCTAGGGCAAAGCCCAGGTCACACTGGGCCACAGCTAAAATGGGAAGATGGGGATGGGCTGCCCGTTGCAGCGGGTGCTGTAATAGCTTGACTGAGCACAGATGGAATGGACCATTACAGAAGTGTTAATGTTTATACAAGAAAGGAGACATTGAAATCATTACAAATAATTTAAATGACTGATCTAACTAAATAAATCGAGATGCTGGAACAAAAGATTAATATTTATTGGAATATAATTAAAAATAAAAGCGTATCAAAACAAAAATGAGCGGAAGAAGAACAACCTTGCAAAAAAGGGAAACGAGTTTCCTTCACCAGAACTCAGTTGCAGTGCTGCTACTCACGCACCAGATGGCGCTGCAGGGTAACAAAAGAATTCTCCCTCTGCGAGCGGCTTCACTGCGAGAGGGCTCCAGCTCTGGAAAGAGTAAAGGATTGACACGACACTGGGTTCCAGCGCCGGCAAAAGTGATGAGGGGGATAAGGGAGCTGAGATACTGCCAGCGGGAGGATTTGAACCGACTAGGCTGAGACAGGCTGCGACAGCAAGAGAGCGAGAAGGCAATCAGTTCTAGAACAGCAGACTCCTGGTTTCGCCTCTCTGAGTCCTAAGGCTCTATGTGGTCTATCTCTCTCTAGTCTCCTTACAGAGTGCGGCGTCTCCTCCAGACTGACCGGAAGGCGAATGACGGCAGTGGAGGTGAGCAGCGACTCACAGCGATGTAATGGATTGGATTCTCCCGATCTTGCACTGATGCATGTCTTTATACAAAAACCTCCGGTAAACCCACCTCTCCTTATACTCTCAACAAGTAATTAGCAATAAACTTCTCTACAGCAAATGTGAAACAGCCCTTGGTGCTCTTTCATTGGATTTTGCCTCCTTACCAATCCTAAAGGGTGAATGAGTGACCCCCAGCCAGTCAGAGGTTGACATCTGTCGACCTTCATGGGCTGCTGCGTGCCCCCAGACAGCTCAAGAACTGGAGAACTTGTCCAGCCAATCAATGCAGGGTGTCTGCTAAAGGGCATCCTCCTTTGAGAGATGGGAGTCCTGTCCAGTGGGTAAGAAAATTGTGCTATGGAACAATACACATATCAGCAAAATGTAAAACCATGGCAGGTGGGGAGGCAGTCTTCCTGCTGGAATCCCATCCAAGTGTTGATATCATTTGGCATCTGCTCAGCACTGAAGAAAATTTGGAAGAGCGGTGTCACTAAGATGCAGGGGAAATGCAATGACAAGGTATCTGGGCACTTGAGCAGCTGGAGAGTCTCCCAGAGGACCCAGGATGCCTGCAGAGAATCCAGAGTCAGCACTCAGTGCTGGGGCAGCACTAGGACTCTGGACAGGCCACTAGCCCTGCCTCTGCCCACTGCCCCTCATTGGCTGCACTTGGCTGGCAGAGGAACTGGAGAGGCTAAACATCCTCCACAGTCGGCCAGCTGACATGGGACAGGTTCCACAGGCTGGTGAGCCCTGAGCCCCCAAAGCAGGCGGCTCCTATACCTGTCACACAATGGCACAAAGCGCGGGATTATAACCACTACATCATGGGGGTTCACACTGGTCAGATCCAAAAATTGTTGTGAAGACATCCATGTCAGATGCCTACTGCTGGTGCTTCCACCCCTTGACAGTCCAGGCAGAAACACAGGGGCAAGAAACAAATGGTGGGTGAGAGCATGCGCATACACCTCCAAGGACCAGAGGTCATCTAGTCCAACCCCGCCTACAACTAGCCAGGTCATCTATTAGAACATACTGGCCAGATTCTCGTTAACTGAGCCTGACCTTGTATGACTCCAGGGATTGGATCTCACAGGATGGAATAACCCCATGCAGTGGCACAGGTCAGCCAACTGCCTGGGGATCAGCTCTGCAAAAAAGGACTGGGGATCCTGGTGGGCAACAAGCCCTAGAGAATACAGTGCACTAGGCTTATTTGGATGCACACAAGCAGCAGGTGGAGTGAAGGGCTCATCCCCATAAGCCACCCCTTCCTTTATTTTTCTGGTGCCAAAGGCACTGAAGGTATGAGAAATAGGCACAGGCAACAAGGCATGATTTGCTTGTTGGTGGAGATGCTGCCCATACCACCAAGATAGGTTACAGACCAACTTACAGAATGCCACACACAGAAGGAGACCATCACACAGATGAACCCAACTTGCAACACCATTAGCAATTTATTGATCTGTCATTCAATGCAACTTCTGCCTCTGACAATGAATGCAAATGCCCAACTGCACCACAGCCTGAACAGAAGCACCTGCTGTGCTGGAAGAAGGCTACAGACCAGGGACCTGACTATGTTCTGATGCTTTCTCACCACCTCAGTGCCTTCCACTTCAGTTTTCTCTTCTTTCAAAGTGAGAATGATGCTGGTGATGCCACCCATGAGGTTCTGGGAAGCCATGCATCACCAGCATGGGGACAGAATAGTAAGAAAACTGAGCAAAGCACTCCTCTTCCCCATTTGGTCAGTGTTCCTCCCCCTCCCATCACAGGGCAATTCAAAGGTGGTCACTGGCACCCACTGCACAGAGGTCAGTTCACCAGGGATTGTGTAGCAGCTTTCTCTTCTCAGATCCCCAAACTGATCTTAAAAGTCAAACATCCAACAAGGGAGGACCTACCTAGGAAAAACCTTTAAAAGTGGATTTTGAGAAGAGATTCAACAGAAAGCAGAGTCTGCAGTACCACAGCAGCACTCCCCCTGGCAGACACAGTGGTCTGTGGGTTAAGATCAGCACTGAGATATCCTATGCAGCAAACACCCTTATGGCCCCGTGTAGCAGCTTGTGAGTAGGAGAAGTCAAAGGCCACGGTGTCTGCTGTGGCTTGGCTTCAAACAGACAACACCTCCTGCACAGACTTCACCATCCCTGCCAAAGATACAGACTCTAGCTGCCCAGCAAGAGGGCTGTTGGGATGCAGCTGGCAGAAACGCCCCAGAGTCCAGATGGGGAAGACATTGCGGTACGCAGTGTAACTGATGGCACATGACTTGTTGAATACCCCAGCGTTATTCTCCTGAAAGAGAGAAAGAGACCAGAGAAGTATGGGTGACAGGGAACCACAGTGTGTCCAGGATAAGAGCTGAGCATACTGTCTTCTTGAAGTCCTCCACCACACCTAAAGCCACACACAGCTTCCATTCCATGAAAGGAAAAGCACTCTGTTGCAATGGCCGCAAAATGACCAGAATGATCTGCAACGCCAGGAAATCCCTTGGAAAAAGCACAGGGAAGATGTACCTGAGGCCAGTCCCCATTGGGCAGCTGCTTATCAATCAACACTCTGATGCCTCTTTCCAGCACATCGGTGTCAGGATACCTGGAAAGCATGAGGGAGATGCGAGCACTTTTATCCAAACCGTCTGTCAACTTCCATTCCTGCAACTCAACCACTTCAGGGTGCCCTGAGCTTGTCCCAGGCATATCGAGTGTGTTGGGAAGGCCCCTGACACCCCTAGAACATCAAATATTCTGATTACAGAAAGATTTTCCCAGGCTGGAGGCCTGCAGTTGTGATCCAGATCTTTGCTCTACACTCTTCCACCCTTGCCTGTCATTATGAGCCTTGCTGGCCTATGGATTATTGCACAGTTCAGTCCTTGACTGCAAGAGACTTGTGACCAATGATGTCTCAAACAAGCACAGTTTGGTCCACGGCTCACATCAGTCCAGCCCTGCCAAACAGCCCCAGCCTGTATTTTCCATCTGACTGAGCACTCAAAGCCTGAGGTGCTGCCTGAAAAGGGCTGCCCCTACCTGACAGCCATGAGCCCCAGGAGAGCCCAACACGTGTTGTGGATCTGTGATGTAGCACTCTGCACATACGTGCGCTGCTCACACGATTCGAAGTCCTCTCCCCACCCACCATCCGCCATCTGCTTGGAGAGGAGGAACTGGCAGGCCTGGGTCACCTCTCGGCAAGCAGTCCTGCAATGACAAGGCACAGAATCACACATGGTTTGGGACAGAGAGCATTTGCTTGTCCTTTTTTCTCAGCTGAAATAGGAGCTGTGCTCTGTCCTGCCCACAGCTGGGACTGCTCTGAGAGTTGGAGGCTGAAGCAGCCACTATCTTGGTGATACTGTAGGCACAGAATTTGAGAAGAGCAGTACCTGGGGTAGGAGAGCCCATGTGCAGCCAGGGCATTTACCCAGCCCCACCATGCACTTTTGCCTTGGCCCAAGAGGTAGGTAGGGGCAGAGGAACCAGCCAGTGCTTTCTCACCCATTGTGGTACGTGTGCTGCATACTGGCGAATGCTTCCAGACCAAACCAGGTGCCATAGGTGAAACAAACTCCCCAGCTCCTAAGAGGAAGGGGAGAGCAGTACCGTCAGGTGTGCAAGGCTCCAAGTAGAGGTATGTTGTGACACAGATGTATTCACAGCAAGAACACAGACAGACACAGAGCCAGGCTGCCTTTCCCTATGGGACAAACATGCCCAGTTCCACCAGAACCTGCTACCAGCTCACTCAGGCATCAGCAGACACACTGGGCTAGAGGAGCCGGGGCCACCTTAGGTGCCAGGGTCTGAGCAATACACAAGAAGCC
Organism: Upupa epops; assembly: GCA_013397515.1. Classification (NCBI taxonomy): domain Eukaryota; kingdom Metazoa; phylum Chordata; class Aves; order Bucerotiformes; family Upupidae; genus Upupa; species Upupa epops. The sequence goes on from VZRI01008994.1 coordinate 265,397, forward strand.
TGCCTGAGCTCAAGGAAAAGGAGATTAAAGCACTGGAGGATCAGCCCCTATGCGTGCTTTCCACAGATCCTAACAGCTAGTAATGTTTGCCTGTATGGTCTTGCTCCAAGTAGGGCAGTCAGAGGAAAACTGGGCCCTGGAAACACTGCTTACCCTTCCCATGACCCATCAGCTCGCTGCTGCTTGCGGCAGAAGTCCAGGCCCTTCTGCAGAGTGTCCCTGATCAGGAAAAAGACATCAACTTCAGAATTAACACAATCTCAGTGGCTACTTCATCAAGGGACATCCATCAGTCTTTTGAAGGTCCCATTATAAGAGGGCTTAAGAAGCAACAGTATGCACACAGGTAACCAGACTGTTCAGAAACTCAGAGTCAAATTGTGTACCACTTGGATGTCTGCCTGCCTCATGCTAGCATGCCAGGGACCCAGCCTACCACTGGCCACAAGAGCAAGACAACTCTTAAAAGGCAGGTAAATCTCCACCAATTTCCCCCAGCCTGACCCAACCAACCTATGCCCTGGTCCTTGAGAGAGGCACACAATCTTGCAGGGGATTTTGGTTTGGGGAGGACACAAGCAACCCAGCTGTGCACATGCTAAGGACCACTGCAGAGGCTGTTCCATGCCAATGCGGAAGTCCAGACAAGACCCCTGTGAAGAGCTCAGCAGAGGCTGTGCCAAAAGAGACGTCACAGCAGGCAGCATGGGACACCATGCACTGCTTCCTCCCCTACCTGATTATCATGTCAGTGCCTCACCTGATTTCTGGGGCTCTGTACTCAGGGAACTCATTATGAAAGTGTCTCAGTGCCTGCATGACAGCCGACGTGCATTCCACATAGGTATAGTCGATCATGATGTCACCTGCCAGTGGGTGAAGGGTATCAGTGCAACAGCCCCTCTGCTGGGGAGTCTCTGAGCCACACACTGCCAACCTCTCTCTGGACTCAGGGCACACTTATCCCACAGAACCTGAGGCAAAGCCAGGCACTTGCTGGACACAGTGAGGCCAGTCCACTGTGTCCCTTCACAGTAGACAGCCTGATCATCCCCACATATTTCCCCTTACCAAACACCTCTGAGGGGTTCAGCAGCTCTAGTAAGTGGCCTCCTCGCTTGGTTTCATATGTAGCAAAGCCTCCGTCTGAGTTCCTCATGCTCAGCAACTGCTCAGAGAATCAGAGAGCACAGTTCAGACTGCCATCTAGCTCCAAGCCACGTGTGAGGACAAAGATAGACACTGAAGAACATTGGCTGGCAGAGAAGCCAGGTCCCAAACCACACTCACAGGTATCCAGACCAATCTGTCCCATCACGTTACATTATACCGCATGTGTATCACCACACAGGCCTCATACTAACTTAGAAATACATCAGGCCTTGACTTCTCTTTATTTTAGCTCAGTTCAGCTGCTTGCATTTCCCTTGGCCCTATATTTGCAGCACTTACCACATTCACAGCATCAAAGAGACGCTCGGGTGTGACAAGCTTGGCTATGAAGGGGCACTTCTCCTGCAGCAGCATAACTGACTTCAGCCCCTCTGCTGTGCAGTCTGCCACAATCCAGCCACAGTCTCGGGTGCTGAATGGAAATCCACCCTGGAAATAGGGCAGGACTCAGTACCTTCTCTTGACCTGTTCTGTTCTTGCAAGGATAGAAGTGCTGCCACTCACTGTCATCCCTTCTGCCCAACCCCCTACCCAAGTCTTGTGTACTTCAGAAATCAGTTCCAGGTACTGTACCTTGTTCATCTGTCGATAGTATTTCTGATAGTCGGGTGGGTTCTCTGGGATCTGCAGAAGACAAGAAACAAGTGAAGGCAGGCTTCTAGAGGCACTTGGCCCCAAGGAGTGCTGAAGTGAAAACACGTTTTAGCCCAGTTTCAGCAGATGTTTCTAGAGACCCCACTTTGAGTGCCTCATGTGAGAGCACCAGTTGGGATGAAGGGCAAACAAGCCTAAGCTCTTAGTTTTCCAGACTCTTAGCCCAGGCAGACAACCAAACATCCCTGACCCTGCCAAAGTCTTCTCTGAGATGCAAAGATGGCTCCTAGGAACAGGGATCAGAAAACAAGAGGCTGTCCTTAGGACTTTACTAGTCCAGCCCTTCAGAAGACAGCAAACACATCCAACAAGGCTCTGAGAAGCAGCCAAGTCTGCATAGCCAGCGAGTTACAAACACCAACTGCTTTGCTCACCTGGCTGAACTGGATGAACTCATAGGCATTTTGGAGGCAGGACATGAATTCAGGCATCTTCTGAGCTTCTGCCTAGAAACAGAACAGTAAGCATGTCAACAAGGACTTCCAGCTGCCAAACATGCCCCTCGAGATTAAGATATGCTGGGACCTTGCTGACCTGCTGATTAATGCCTAGCCTTTCACAGAACCCTTTCTCTAGCTCTGCATTCATATTTTGCTTACTCTTTCCATTATAAACCTCTGCAGTGAGAACTGAACCAGCAGCTGTTGCCAGTGTCACCAAGAGAGACATCTGCATGGCCAGGATAGAGGCTTACCAGGGCAATCATACCACCCTCGAGAAGTTGTCTCTGCTCCAATGTAGAAAAGCAGGAGACCTGCACACAATCCCTGACACATGGCAATATCCTAGGGCCACGCAGAGCAAGGAGGAAGGGCCAAGGTTTTACCATAAAACTGCACCAACTGGGTAACCTAATCTGTCCTATGCAGCCAGCACTGCCATCTCCTGCTTAGAAAGCAGATGGCAAAGATGGGCTGTCCCAGCTCTGCCAGGCAGCCTGCCTACCACAGCTCAGGTGGGCTGTAGGAAGATGCATGTTTTCTTGGCTCAGACATATGACGCAATGCCAGATCAGACAGAGAAGAGGTCCAAGGGAATGCACAGTCGAAGCTGCTGGTACTGGGGGATGTGCCAGAAGAGACCATTTGCATCTCAGTGGTGCCAAGCAACAGGACAAGAGGCAATGGGCATAAACTGGAACATATGAGGTTCAATTTTAATATAAGGAAAAACTTTTTTACAGTGAGTGTAACAGCCCTGGAACAGGCTGCCCTAACAGGTTGTGGAATCTCCATGTTTGCAGACATTCAGAACCCACCAGGATATGTGTATGTGATCTGCTCTTGGAGAACCTACTCTAGCAAGGATATTGGACTAGGTTATCTCTAGAGATCCTTTCCAACCCCCACCATTCTGTGATTCTCCCAAGGCAGCATGTAGCACTGAGGGGTACATTACCTCCAAGAAGGCTTGGACAGCAAAGGCAGTATCCCAGAGCTGGGATCCATTTGTGCCCTGGAAGAGAGAAAGTACATAGTATGGGGCAGGTGCTGGCAGCAGTGTGGCCCAGATGTGGGGTCTACGGGACAACATATCCTTCCCACATCACCACCACGAGCTCATTCCATGCTGTGTCTCAGTTTTATGGCACCCAGCATCACAGCTGATGTACTGGCATAGAGGGGATGGCTGAAGCAGCTCAGGGACAGCAAGTGAATAGGAAATGAGGCAGCTGCTTCAACCTGCTATGTCCACATCCCAAACAGGAGAGGTTGCTGACAATACAGAATAGAGGGACACAACAACCATGGGAGAATCCACATGCAGTATCAATCCACATGCAGTATCACAGGCTCATCTTTCTCCTTCCCATCTCCCAAGACCCATGGGGATGAAAGGAATGGAGGCCTAGAGCTGCCCCCTCAGCTTACAGCCACAGAGAAGCAAATTAGTAGGATGGACACTACTCACACCTGGCACAGCCAGGGGAAGTGGCAGTGAGACAGACAAGGCCACCAGGCACCAAAGGCAAGATGCCAGGAGCTCAGACCCACAGTAGACAAGCTATCCCATTATTCCATGGGCTGCCCCAGCACACCAGGGTCCCTCTCAGTCCCTGCTGAACTCCTACAGCACTCCACCTGCATCTTCATGCCGTCAAGGCCCAGCCTGTGGAAGGAGAGAGCACAGTGCTACTGCAGGCACAGCAAGTGCCAGGATGTGGGTCAGGAGCCGCAATGTGCTCACTCCACAGATATTGGAGCTCTACACTGCACTCTAGGGTAGAGCCATGCTCAGCCCTTACCAGAGATAGTCAGGGATCCTGGAAACATGCTCCTGAAAAGCTGGGGAGTTCTTCCCATCCACAAACCAGCGAACCAGCATGTTGACTGTCTTGGAAATCTGCCGAGAGCAGCACTGTCAGTGCTTTGGATACAGTTTCTTCCAGCCCTAGAGACATACATCTTTCCCACCCAGCACAAAGCCATCTAAAGTGGTCCTGGGCTTCATCCTGACAGGTCCATCTGTGGCATCACTCAGCAGAGTTGGTAGGGCAGATGCTATAAGATTACTGCAGAGCTTCCCCTTAGATCATTGCTCTGGATCACAAGGAAAGATACCCCTCACCAAGGCCACTAATGCCCCATTGTCCTCTGCATCTTCTGTGCTTTGTTAGCATTAAGCTCTTGAGCATGAGGAGCAATAAAAGTTGGGTCTAGGCAAGATTATGGCTACATGCCACAACTGCAAAAGGCTGGGGAGCCACAAGCTGGTCACTAGAGAGCAATGGGCAAGATTGAGGATCAACAGTAAGGGTCCTACCGGCCCAATGCTGATGCACTTGGTGAATCTGTCATCAGCTTTGATGTGGTCATAGAGCTCTGTGATGGCTCGCTGCCGCAGGTGAGTGCTGTGGTGGGCTTCATATACATTCATGATGGCTACAGGAGAAGAAAGGGCCATGCAGTGACAAAGTCACCCCATGTGGCTAGAGTCACTTGCTGTGGCAGCCTGCACCAGCTGCACACATGATGACCAGCCAAGAAAAGTATGGGGACTGCTCTACCCACCCAGCATGGCACAAGGACCGGAACACAGGGCCCTGCTGGTCTCAAGGAGGGAGAACCCCAAAGATCACACAATTTATGTTTCAATCCCAGCTCCAGAGCACACACCAGTAGCTGGCAGTAAGCCTTAGAAAACCTCCCATGGTAGAAAGCATCTTGAATTCCACCACCACCAGCTCACACAGCAAGGCCCTCCCAGCTCAGTACCACACTCACCATAGACAACCCCCAACAGCCAGCTGTGTGGGGTGTATACATCACAGGCAGCCACATTGTTCCTCTGGGCTGGCCAGTCTATGCTGGCATAATCTTGTACATACAGCTCCTGGCACAAGACAAGAAAGCCATCAGCATGACAAGCCAGCAGCAAGCACCCAGAGGTAGCTCACTGCTGGACACTGTCTCTGCTTCCTAGACAGAAAGACTGTGCAGTTATATGAGCTATCAATTCATGAGCCAAAGACCCATAAGAACATGGTTGGCATCACAAGTGCTCATGGAACTGTGTATCATTGCTCAAGAGCCCCACCAGGATCAGCTCCTCACCTGCCGCAAGCTCTGTATAAGCTCATCCTCTTCTGCTGACAGCCGCCTGGCATAACAGTAGCTCATGGGGAGGTAAACTTGGCGACAGTGACACCAGAGCTTGGATGGGTGAGCTGGAAACCATGTAGGAAACAGCCTGTTTGCAACAGAGAAGATGCTACTGTGAAGGCAAGGGCAGCAGGGAAAACAGTGTGCTGACAGGGGGAGGAGCAAGGCATGCCTTTCCTTATCCTCTGTACCAAGCTTGCTACTGTTGGTATAGCTTAGGGAGGAACAGGAATATCCACATAGCCTAGCCCCGCTCAGATACTCCCCAACAGGGCTGTTCCCCCACACTAGGGTCAGGAGATACCACTCCTGGCCCAGGTAACACAGAACAGGGAGGACTTGTGAAAGGAGGGAGAGAAGTCAGTTCAGGGGTCATTGTCTTCTCCAGGTGACCCTCAAAGCAGAGGCCCAGAGTGACAAGTAAGTGCATTTGACAACAAAACACCAGTAGCCTTTGCCCGTGCAGTCCCTAATTCCCCCTAGGGAAAATATCACATTCTTTCCCTCTCTGACAGAGTCATCACGGAGGGTACAAGTGAGTGTTAGAACTGGGAGCCATGCATGCGGCCTGTTCTGTCCTGCTAGGGACCAGTTCCGGCTGGTCAAAAAAGTAGATGCTCATGGCAGGCAGGGGGGTACCAGGGACCCTGTGGGTAAAGCTAACAGGACTGAGCTGTGCTATCTCTCTTTGTCACAGTGTTCTGTGCTATCCACCCATAGCGAGCTGGCATTGCTGCTCATTTTCTGAATAATAAGCAGCCTGAGCAGTCCCAGTTTCAGGCCACAGTAAAGCACAGTGCCTGAGACAGGACTGCATCCAGGTGGGTGGCAAGACTGATAACACCCCCTACCTCCACATTGAGGGCAGCACATACCACATCTCTGGGAGCAGCGTGTTCATTCCCTCCCAGCTGTAAACATTCATGACAGCCAGCCAGAACTTCCCCCAGGAAGGGATTCCTACAGCACCACCTGCAGAAAGTGATACCAGCTTTCAGATTTAACAGAATTGTGCCAGCTTCCCACTTTCTTCCCCATCACAAGGTCTAATGGGGAACTTCTACGTATGTTTGCGAGAATGCCACACAGGCTGTGACGTACATTTTGAAAAAAGGCAATCAGGCAGTGGTACAAAAGGATAGGATGCTGCATCATGGGAAAGCAAAAGCAACAGTTCCCCTACTACATGGCAGCCCCACCATGTTCCTTCTATGCAGCCCTCAGCCAGACCTCTCTTAGCAGTGGCCCAGCCTCACAGCTGCTGTGCCAGGCACAAAAGAGCTCACCTTTGCTATGCAGGTTGACACGGGCCCGCACAATGTCAGGGTCATCAGGTCCGAGCCCCAGGATCCTCAGGGATACATAGTTGAGTGCTGTGCCAAACACAGTCGATTTGTCTTCCACGTGCCTGTCACACACACACAGACACCACAGCCGTGAGCCAACTATTTGAACCAGCCAGACACAACCCACAGCACAGGGCTGTCCTGCTGAGGTGAAGGGATGACTGTGGAAAAGGAGAGACCCAACTGACCCAGAAAGAACCACAGCTCTGCACTACTCAGTCCCATATACAACCATAGGCCATGGTGCCACAGATGCAGCCACACTTGATGATCCAGCCATTCCTATGACCATAGGGGTACACAAGCAAGTCCAATCACCCAAGGGTTTCAGAGCTGACAAGTCCTACTCATCATGTCCAGAGAAAGCTGTCACCAGCCCCTGGAGATGATATTACTGAAAGCAGCATCTTCACTACTCACAAGCCCCAGCCACCATCCGGGAGCTGCACAGAACGCAGGTAGCGCACAATCTCTTGACGGAAGGCCTCTGGCAGCTGGATCTTGGCGGTATGGCAGGTGATGAGGAGACCTGGCGGACCAGACACGCCGTCTCTTACACGAAGCCCGGTGCTGCACATTCACCCAGCCCGAGCGAGGTGGCCTAGTCTTTACCTGGCAGGAGGAAGAGGGGCCCGCCGTAGTCGCCAGCCCAATGCCCGTCCTCGGCTTGTAGGGCCGCATAGAACCGCATTCCCTTGCGGGCGGCCTCCCGCGCCGACCCGGCCGCCGGTGAGGGGGGCAGCTCCCGGTCCTGGGGGGACACCAACACCTCAGCCGCGGCTGCTCCCCGGCCCTCTCCAGCCCGGCCCCACGTAGCCCCTGCTCCGCACCGTGTCGAGCCCGAGGCTGTGCCGCTCCAGTGCCGTCTGCGCTCGCCACTCGCCGCCCGCCTCTTTTCCATCGCTGTCCCCATCGCCCAGGTAGCGCCATCGCTGGCGCCCGTCCTCGCAGCGCAGCCGCCAGGCGGGCAAAGCGGTGGCCGCCGCCGAGCGCCTGGGGCCACCGCGTCGCCGCAGCACCCTGCGGGACAGGGAACCTCGCTCAACCGTGGCTGTCATCCGCCCCCTACAACACAACCTGTCCCCCTCGGCCCCGGCACTCACCCGCCGTCCGCAGCCATCGCCATCACACGGTGGTACGCTGCCGCCGCTGTCGCCGCCGCCACCCCAGCGTAGCGGTAGCGGCAGCACCGCCCTGGGCCGACATCGCCTCACGGCCCAGGACCAATGGAGCGGCGGAGGCGCCCCGCAACCCCGCCCCGGAGGGACGGCCCTGCGGCTGGTGAGGGGCGCGGTCTGCGCCGGCCGACGGCGGGAGCCCGGGACAGGGATGGCTGGGAAAGGGGAGGTAACGCGGCACCGGTGCTGTAAACTGCGGAGACGGGAGAGGGGACACACAGCACCGCCCGGCACGGGTCTGCCCACACTTAAGAACAGCGGTCAGCGCTAGGGAGGATGGGGAGGTGGTTCCTCCGCTGGTGTCTGGTAATGGGGTGAGTGGGGCATCCCAGCTGCGAGCCCTGGCATAGGCTCTCTGTCGGGTCTAAGAGGCTCCTCCTGTGCTAGTGACCTGCCCCCATCCCTCTGCTTACTCTCCCAGTCTGCCTCCTCTCGATTCTCAAGCCAATGAGCAAGTGTTGTTTAGCAAAAAGTCCCTC
>VZRI01008997.1:3232-28604 GCA_013397515.1 Upupa epops
GTCAGGAGGATGGAGCCAGGCTCTGCTCAAGGGCATCTGAGGATAGGACAAGGGGCACTGGGTGCCAGCTGGAATGGAGAAGTTTCCATATCAATATCAGCAGGACCTTCTTTAAACCCAATGATGTGATGCACGTACGAGTGTGTCTACACTTAAACTTGTTTTGTGCTTCTAAAGGAGTTAAATATATGGTCAAGGTTTCTAGATTAACGTGAAAGAAGCTGAGATTGAGCAGTGCTCAATCACAGAAGTGCTTACCTTTCCTTAATGGCTGCTGAGTGCTCGCTAAGTGCGATGGCTGAGCATACAGCTCGTCCATAATATCCATCTCTTTTCGATTTAAATTATGTATTGTGTTTTGTGTTACTCATAATGATAACTGCAGGAGGACTTTTCTGCTGTTAAGCATCTTCTGCCTATCCGCTGGAGCTGAGCTAATGGCAGGTATCTATATCTATACAGGAAAGTAGACGTTAGATTTACCAACTTCAATAGGACACTTGTAGGCTGGACTCCAGCTCAGAGGGCTTTTCCAGCCTCAATAATTCAGTAAATAAAAAATGCTTCCTTCTTTCCACTTGTCGAGCTCCTCCCTCACTGTTAACAAGATAAATAAAGACTAATGGGAGCTGCTGTACAAAAAAAAGCATAAACCTATTTAAAAAGCACCCATCTTAAAATAAAGATGCTCCTGAGTGCACAGAAGCAGCAGCAGTATCGATGCCTCCATTCAATTACTACACTATAAGGTATTCACTTCTTTCAGAGATCCTATTATTTTGAGGCATAATGCAAAGCCACAGCGGGTGTCCTAGTAGGAGGCTGCGTGCACTGCATCTCAGCCAGACACAGAGAGCCTTAAACAACCTTGATGTCCTGTGTGTTCTGTATAAAAACCTCACGGCTCCTCGTATCGCTGCCCTAAATTGGTTTCCCACGTGTGGCTTTGGATCGTGACATTTATTCCTGAGACTGAACACGTTGTCCTGCCGTTGGGTGAAGTGTTTCTAGCCTCGCTCCAGCCTGAGGAGCACAAGGAGATTTAACTTTCAACGGCTGGCTTCTCAGTTGCAGGGAATTGCTGTGTTGGCACGGACTGTGTAGGAAAACCTCGCTAAACTTTGTACGTCTGGACTATGTTAATCCTCGTAGCTCAAGGTACAACATAGAAGAATCTGAAATTAAGAGCCCTGCTGTCTGTTCTCAGCTGTTATCTCTGTCCCATATAACACATCTCAGAGAGATGACTGTAGGACAGCATAACAGAACACCTCTCCATCACCAAAGGCTTAGAACCAGGCTAAACCCCAACGTTTGCTAGACACTGACAAATCACTGTGACCTGAGTCCAAGTATTCCTTCCATCCATGAGGAAAACCAATCATCACCCCCAGCTGGGATGACGCCATCCCTCAAAGACAAGGGCGAGCCTACAAGCTCTGTTTCTTATCTAATTTAACCACCCCAGATTTTGCTTTGTCATGCTAAAAAATTGAGTTGCCCTGAAGATGAGTCACTGCGATGAGTACCGGTCCTTCCCTGCCCCCCTGGATCCTGCAGGGACTGCTGGTTGTGTCTCATAGTTTAGAATGCAGATTCCCAACCCCTTGTCTTGCTGAGGTGCCATCACCCACTCATGGGATCATAGAATCATTGGGGATCGGAAGGATCCTCTAGTCCAATCCCCCGACCAAATCAATTATCATTGTGAGAAGAAGGATTGGTTAAAAAAGTGTTAGGAAAAGGCAACTAAATAGGATTTCTTTTGAATTTTAATCTGGAGCAAAGTAAAACACAAATGGAGAACCAGGCTGATTTATTCTTGTTCAAAGGAAGTTTTCTTTACCATCAGAGCTATGAATTTTAATTAACATTATTAATTGAGTTGCTAGTTTATTAATGTAATTAATACTATACATTTAATATTTAATTCTGGTAATCTTTTAATCTGGCTCAAACCTACTTAGTCGTTGTGATATGAATTTGTAGCAGAAGGCTGGAGAAACACTGACTCGAACGTCTCAAAACCTTGATAAATCAAGCTCAAAATTCCTTCCTACAAAGAGTTCTTTAAATCATTATTAAAGTAATGAAAATAGCTTTGTGTGTTGCATAGAATCCTTAGGGATGGGGAGGGACCTGGAAAGATCATCCAGTCCAATCCCTCTGCCACAGCAGGGTCACCCAGACCAAGTCACAGAACAGAACATTACGGATGGGAAGCAACCAGGAAAGATCATCTGATTTGCTTAGGATTGTTTGGTTTCAAGGGACAGGGTGACAATAAAGAGAACCTATACTTAATGCATAGAATTTAAGAAGGAGGGTGTCTATTTCTGTTGTGTCTGCTGGAGGATTAAATCAATTTCCTCTAGTAAACTTTCTCATTTGGAGAGCTCTCAAAAGTTCCATTCTTGAAGGAAACTCTGAGACATCTCTCCAGTTCTCCCTGATTCCTAGAATGGTTCAGGTTGGAAAGGAACTTAAAGATCATCCACTTCCAACCCCCCTGCCATGAGCAGAGACACCCCCCACNCCCCTCATCCTCGTGGCCCTCCTCTGGACACCTTCCCACAGCTCAATCTCCTTCCTGTGCTGGGGCTCCAGAACTGGACGCAGTCCTGCAGATGGGGTCTCATGAGAGCAGAATAGAGGGGGAGGATCCCCTCCCTCACCCTACTGGTTGGCTTTCTGAGCTTGCAAGTGGACATTGCCAGCTCCTGTTGAATTTTTCATTGACCAACACCCCCAAGTCCCTCTCCTCGAGGCTGCTCTCAATATAATAAATCCATGTGTAGTTAACAATTCATGTCCTGTGTCATACTAACCGTAGAGTGAGAACTGCTCTGGAAAGTTTAATACTGAGTGGTGCTTCATACTATTTGATTTCCTTGTTTCAGTGTAATTGCTTTGCAGCTCTGGGGGAGAACCTCTGGAAGAAAACTTCGACAGGTCTCTATCTGTAAGGAAGGACATAAATCTTGATTAAAATTAACCCTCTTCTTTGACAGGAACCCACACGTCATATCTTGTGACTGAAAAATTTACGTGTACCCTTCCAAAACCGGATGCTTTTTCTTCAATTTAGAAGAGGTTCATAACATTCATAGGCAGTGACAGCCAGATTTGTCAAGATCTGCATCTGAGGTGAGTTGCTAAGGTTGTGGAAGGTAGCTGATGCTTTCTTCTTCCACCTGATGACGTCTGCAGGATGCATGTCTGATGTAGCTTTACTAAAGCAATTAGATGGGATTACAGAAACAAAACTGTGATAGCAATTTGGGCTTCTTCCTTCTCAAAGGCAGGAGGAACAAAGGTTTTCTTCACTCCGAGTTAGTCTTCAGTCTGGTGAGTGTTTTCATTTGCTTAATGTGTATTGTATTTACAGATATGAGACTATGAATGGAGCTGCTCTGGATTGGAACAGGCTGCCCAGGGGGGTTGTGGAGTCTCCTTCTCTGGAGACGTTCCAGACCCGCCTGCCTGTGTTCCTGTGTGATTTGATCTGGATGATCCTGCTGAGGCAGGGGGATTGGACCCAGCTCCCTCAGCCTTTCCTCAGCAGGGAGCTGCTCTCCTTCCTTCATCCTCTTCATTGCTCTATGCTGGACACCCTCCAGCAGCTCTGTGTCCTTCTGGAACTGAGGGGCTCAGAACTGGACACAATACTCCAGATTACTACCTGGGATTGTTCTTGCCCAGACTCCAGACTCTCCCCTGACCCTTGTTGTCTCTCATTCCATTTCTCCCCGACCATCTCTCCAGCCTGTCCAAGTCTCGCTGAATGGCAGCACAGTCTGCTGGGTGTTGGTGACACCACCCAGCTTGGTGTCCTCAGCAAACCTGCTGACAGTGCATACTGAGCCATAGCAGGATGCACTCAATAATAGGAGGTCAGGTTGTGTTTCAGCCTCTCAGGTGTTTAGGTTTTGTGTTGCTGTGGGGATGGTGGGACTCAGTGATCTAGGAGGTCCTTTCCAACCAGGATTATTCTGTGATATATACATACTTATAGAGAAAAAACAAGTTCCTTGACTGCTGATTTATGTCTGTGGACGTTCCTTACCATGTTCTGTGTTTGAAACCCAAACAACCACCTTGATCTCCAGGTTAGAACCTGTACTGTACTCTGGCTGACAGACTGGAAGCTCTGGGGTCTGGATCTCCAAACACAAGAGAACTTCTTAATCTCAAACCACAGAGAAGCAGAACATGCCCAAATCAATACGATCCCACCCTTGATGACATGAAGTTGAGTCATAAAATGAAGATAAATGTAAGTCTGTCTAGCAAACATTCGGAGGGGAAGGAGAGGGAACACAGCTGCAGCTAATGTATCTGGAGTTGCTTCCCCAGTTCTTTTATTACCTTAATTTAAAATGAGTTTAGTGCTAATAAAGTTTCTAAGCAAAGCAAAGTTTCAGATTGCAGACAAGACTTTGATTGTCTAGGGAAAAAGGCTGATGACTGCACAGGCTCCAGCCCTCTGTTCAAGCGCAGAATTAGATTAGTTCTAGAAGGGTTGCTTTTTCTGCTGCAGAGATTGGTAAACAAACATCTTCCTTGGCTTCACCTACTCACCTTTGTAATGTGCGCAGGGAGCTCAGTAATTATATCTGCTGCGTAAGGGAAGCGGCGCTATCCTCCCTTCCCTGGCTTCGCTTTCTCAATATTTGGCTGCAAACAAGTAATTACGGGCGGTGGAATTCACAGAGAAGCCTCCTGTTGACACGAGTGCGTCGGAGAGCCAGCGATATTGACCGTATTCAAAGAGATAATTGTGTTAACCTGGGAAGGAATCCACAAAGATGGGCGAACTTGCTCTTTCTTCCCATCAAATTATTATTCTTAATAATTGTAATAATTTTGTCTGGCTGCTGATGTGTTTTTGCATGAGGGCAGCGCGTTTGACCTTTTGCAAATGTCAGCGATAATATTTAATATGAATATGCTTCACAGACACTTTAAACACTCATATGATGTTTAATATTAAAAGATAATAATCTTGGTATTTGTACTCAAAATGTCACTGAGTATTGGAGGAACAGTGATCGCCTTGGCTTAATAGCGAGGTGTGTGTCCAAGCCCTGATATTATCACACAGCTTTAGGAAATTCATACGGAGGAGGATTGCTGATTTCATGCTTTTTTGGGTTTTGTTTGTAATTACTGTTTATGGGATGCTGTAACTGTGCAGGGAATTTGATCCTAGGAAACAGTGTGGAGTGAATCACAGAATCATAGACTGTTCCAGGCTGGAAGGGACCTCCAGAGGTCACCCAGTCCAACCTCCCTACACAAGCAGGGACATCTCTACCTAGGGCAGGTTGCTCAGAGCTTCAGCAAGCCTGACCTTCAGTGACTCCACTGATGGAGCCCCCTCCACCTTCCCAGACAGCCCCTTCCAGCCATCAACCCCCCTCACAGTGAAGAGCTTTTTCCTCATCTCCAGCCTCAATCTCTCCTTTCCCAGCTGGAACCCAGTGCTCCTTGTCCTGTCCATGCAAACCCTTTGCAATAGACCTTCCCCTGCCTTCATGTAGCCCCCCCATCAAGGACTGGAACCTCAAAACAAGCTCCCTCCAGAGCCTCTTGTTCTCCAGGCTGAACAGCCACAACTCAGTCAGCCTGTCCTCATAGGAGAGATGCTTGTATCTGGAAACATTTAAAATAGAAAATAAAAGATTACATTTTCATTAATAGTATTATTTTATTAATAGTATTATTTTATTAATAGTATCTTAATTGGTTTGGATTCTAAAATTTCCCAGGAATGAGTAGATTTGAGTTCACATCCAATGAAAGCCCTACTATCAGGAACCTAACTTCCAAATCATCTAAGTATTAAACCCCTCCAAACAAGTCGAAACCTCAGACAAGTTGAAAACTCCTGAGCACTTTAATCGAGAGGATTTTGAATTAAACCTGCAGAGAATCCCATTTACAGGTTGTGTGCTCGAAAGGAGCTCGGAAGTGAGATGCTCTGAAGACATCCTCCATCCACAGGGATTTGGATCCCACAATTGTCTTCCAAGAGAAGGTTGTTACAGTAGCTGTTGTGTTTGTCTGAAAAGTGAATTCTGAAATAAATTCAGAGTTCTGGAAATTCTAAATTCTGACCTGAACTCCTTGAATTTTCAGAGGTGCTACCTGGAGCAGAGAGATCTTTAAAGTTGTCTTCAGATTTGTCTTGATTCAGATCCAGCTGGCAACCAAGCACTAGGTGGTCATTTGCTCACTGCTCCTCCCCAGCCTCAGTCCTGTGAGCTGAATCAGAGAAGAGTTGAGACTGAGAAAGGGCTTTGAAGATCATGGAGTCCATGAGTTCTAGTTTTATTTAGGAAGGATATAAACAACGAAAGGCAGAGGTCAGCTTGAGGGAAGAACACCAAAGTCATCACATCTGCACCGTGTCGTTATTCACCAGCACTGGAACAGGGATGCTTCATAAACTGTGATGTACACGCATGTTTATCGCTAACATTCAAAGTCTGCATGAGATGCTAACGTGCTCAAAGGTTTAGTGACTCAGGAGGAGATCAGTCATATAAAGAGGTAATTCTCCTGTAAAATCTTATGTATTATAGCACACGAATTCACTCAGGAAGTCAGTCAGATGGACTAATTAAAACTTTATTCTATGTAAAACTTGAAAAATACATTGCTGCTCAGCCTTTCAAGTTATTTTCTGACAGTCGGCAGACAACTTCAGAGAGTAGCTTGAGCTGTCAAAATAATTTATATATATTAAATGTCAATGCAACTCGGGAAGGAGATAAAAATTTGCTTTCAAAATGACATTTATATGCCAGTGCTTGATTTAGCTATGCAGAGGTAGCAAGATATATTAGCTAAAAGGAGTTATGCAGCATATTTCTAAACATGATGTCCTATTTATGTTCAAAATGATGTGGACTGAATCAATTAAGAGAAACAAGTGAGTTCCAAGAAGTACTTTAAAAAAGCTGGGGAGTTGCTTAGTAACCTGATGCTATATTTCACTAGCCAACAGAACTATAAAGCTGTCAGACCAGTAATGGGGAGCTCCCCATGATAAATGGCACCTCTTTTTTTTTGTAGCTAAAATCATAATTCTATGATTCTGTTAACTATGGGATAGCTAGCTGTGGGGAGTCATGCATCTGCATGCGGTGGTGCACACCACAGGACAGTTATTCGAGACATTACTGCTAGTTGTGCTTTGCCAGAAAAATCCCATCCTTCTTCTTCATCAATGAATGATCTTGTCAGACAGGTGGGCACATTGATTTTACAGTGTCTACGGGGGGAGGTTTTAATCCAGCTCTTAATTGGGGCTGTAGTTACCGGACATGAGTCTTGTTCTTGACTGGCAGTAATTAGCATAACCTCCTCTATGCACCCCAGACTTGGCAGTGTAGCTTTTCTCCCTGAAACCCCATAGAGAACCCTAAATGTAGAGCCAACAAAGGTGAATCTGACGTTACAGTGAGGATTCCAAGCAGTTTCAAGTACGGTTAGTGAGAACTGTGGAAGTACTTTGTAGAATTATAGACTCATAGAATCCTTAGGGATCGGAAGGGATCTTGAAAGATCCAATCCCCCTGTCACAGCAGGATCACCCAGACCAAGTCCTGATTGGTTTCAAACACCTCCAGAGAAGGAGACTCCACAACCCCACTAGGAAGCCCCTCCAGTGCCCCCATCACCCTCACTGGGAAGAAGTTATAGAATCATAGAACCAGTCACAGTTGGAAGGGACCGCAGGATCATGCAGTTCCAAGCCCCCTGCCTTGGGCAGGGACACTACATTCAGAAATACACATCCAAGTGACCCTAGATTTCATACTGCACCAGGGGAGGGTTAGGTTGGCTGTTAGGAAGCCCTTCCTCAGGGAAAGGGTGCTCAGAGCCTGAACTGGACTGCCCAGGGCAGTGGGGGAGTCCCTGTGTCTGGAGGTGTTGAAGGACAGCCTGGCTGTGACCCTTAGTGCTCTAGTGTGTCAGATGGGGTGATGTCAGGTGCTGGGCTGGGCTGGATGAGCTCAGAGGGCTTTGCCAGCCTCAGTAACTCTGTGATTCCATGCCCTTATTTGTGCAAGCCTTCCAATGAGACACAAGTTAAATTACACCGCTCTGCAAACGCTTTACCCAGCTAACTCAACGCAAGGACTCATTTTGTCTACTAAAGCTGATGGCAGATTTGTATTTGTGAAATATTTGAATTAAGTAAAGGAAATGGTGCTTAAAGTGTGGCAACTGTTTAATCAGTGAGTAATTTACCCTTAATGTGTGAAGTATTTTTTACGGGCTCATTTATGATAATAGACATTCAGGGCTCAGTCAATGTAAGCAATAGATTTATAGTATATTTAGTCATAACATAATCCAGTGTAAGTACTCTTATTTATTACCATTCAGAGTTTAACTGGTGGGGTTGGTTTTTTTTCCCCCCTTCTCCTTACAATTTACAGCATGTAACTAGACTCGTGGAAAGCACTTATCAGAATTTTTCAAACAGAATTTATTATACCCTGTCTTAGCATATATTTACATTCAGATTCGTAGACTTCAAAACACCAGACTATTATCTCATTTGCATAATTATATGAACAGAAGGGTGTCCGTCTTTTTTCTCATTTCAAAGAAACAATTAGAGAAATCATTAACCAGGAAATTGATCGGTTCCTCTGAAACATCTTTCTTTTTGTCAAAATATTGGGGTCTGTTTTTCAGCTCGTGTGTTTCTGATTCCCCCCCGTAAGCTGTTCATTTCTCTTCTCTTTCTTCACAAACCAAAGGCAAAGCAGTATCGATGGAAACTCTGATCCTCTGCCCACGAACAGAGGCAAATGAACTGTAGAGGGTTGGATCCAACATAGTTATTCTTCCTATTTTGAGTACTCCAGAAATCTTTCATGGTTGTAATGGATAGTGGGCATCTTCGTTGCTCTATGCTGGACACCCTCCAGCAGCTCTGTGTCCTTCTGGAACTGAAGAGCCCAGAACTGGACACAGTACTCCAACTGCAGTTTCAATAATGCAGAGTAGAAGGGGAGAAGATCCTCTCTCAATCTGCCAACCACTCCCCTCCTGGTCCACCCTAGGATGCTGTTGGTCCTCCAACCTGACCCTCCCCTGGCACAGCTGAAGGCCATTTCCCCTTGTCCTATCACTCACCACTAGAGAGAACAGACCAGCCCCTCCTATTTACAGCCTTTTCTCTCCTCCAGCTGTAGAGAAATATAAGATCCCCCCTCTATCTGCCCTTCTCCAGGCTAAACAGCCTGATAGTTATATGGAAGCTCCTACCTTCCTCACAGCCCATACTTTGGGGGAGGCATTAGGTTCTGCATAATCTGGGCTGGACCCAACCTCCAAACCGTGTGGCAATCGATCTTGTCGCTTCAGTTGTGCATGTGCCACGCTGTTCATATTTGAAACTCCACGAACACGACTGCGTCGCTGCTCTCTGCTCCAGAACACGCTGTGAAGATGCTGCTCTGCTCAGGTAATGGAATTCAAATTCTTGAAGGTCACTATGACCAGAAGGTTTCATTGAAGATGCTTTATTCTCTCTTTAGTTCCCTACACAGGTCTGTTATTACTTAAACACAAAAGGGTTTGAGGGAAAAAAATGGAAGGCTCCTAATTTTCATGAACTTTTATTCTGTGGAAATGTCTTGAGGATACTGATAAAACCACAAAGAGGTTGCCCAGGGGGGTTGTGGAGTCTCCTTCTCTGCAGACGTTCCAGACCCACCTGGCTGTGTTCCTGTGTGACTTGGTCTGGGGGATCCTGCTGTGGCAGGGGATTGGACTGGATGATCTTTCCAGGTTCCTTCCAATCCCTAAGGATTCTATGGTCATTAATTACTTGATACATAGATTTTAACTGTTTATTACAGTGCAGTAACCTAACTAGGATGTTAAAGGGGAGGTGTCTAACTGAGTTATTATCTCTGTTGTCTCTAATGAAAGAGAATCACAGTTATTGAGACTAGAAAAGACCCCTGACACCATCTGACCTAAAACCACCACATCAGCTAGGCTAAATGCCACATCCAGTGTTTGCTTGAACACCTCCAGACACAGGGACTCCCCCGCTGCCCTGGGCAGTCCAGTCCAGGCTCTGAGCACCCTTTCCCTGAGGAAGGGCTTCCTAACAGCCAACCTAACCCTCCCCGGCAGCTTCAGGCCCTGCCCTCTCATCCTATCACTACTTGCCAAGGGAGAAGAGCCTGACGCCTACCTCTCTCCAATATTCTATGATTTAATTAGTCCTGGTTTATCTCCATGCTCTTTCTTTTTCACTTTATATCAGTTCCAGCTGCTTTTCTGATTCAGTTCTACTCCCTTTTGTTGGGTTCTGCTTTCCTTGTTTATTTTTAACCAACAATTTATTTCATTTCATTGCTTACAAAATTAAAAGGTTATTTGTTAATTATTGCTCTCATCTGCTTAAATGGGCTACATGAAGTTATTCATCTTCCCCTACATGAGTATTTGTCATTTCAAAGGATGGGAAACCAATCCCTGTTCCTTAAAAAAATGAGTTATTGCTTTGCCTGTAAAAAAAGTAATATATAGATAAAAAAGTAAATATATAGGTAAGATTCAGAGAGTCGTAGAATACTTCAGGTTGGAATGGACCTGAAAGATCATCTAGTTCCAATCCCCCTGCCATGAGCAGGGACACCCCCTGCTAGACTTGGGTGCTCAAGGCCCCACAAATTCTGATCTTGAACACTGCCAGGGAGCTGGGGGGCAGCCACAACCTCCCTGGGCAACCTGTGCCAGTGTCTCAGCACCCGCAGAGTGAAGAACTTCCCCCTGACTTCCGGTCTCGGCCTCCCCTCTCCCAGCTGGAAACCATTCCCCCTGCTCCTACCACTCCCAGCCCTTGCAAACAGCCCCTCCCCAGCTCTCCTGGAGCCCCCTTCAGGGACTGGAGGGGTGCTCTGAGATCTCCCCAGAGTCTCCTCTCCTCCAGGCTGAACAGCCCCAGCTCTCTCTGTTTCTGGAGTTGGTTCCTTTGTACAGGATGTGTTTTTCCTGTAAATATTAGCTTTCTGCTTTATGTTGTCGCGCTACAGAAATAACAGAGGGACCGTTAGTTCAGGAAGGAATTTTGTTAAGGAAGGGATTCTGTTTTCAACAGGAAATTAAAAATTCAACTCTAAGGAGGAACGGTTATTGGAATGTAAACCTATTAACGCACTGATTGCTTTGTATAGCTAACAGGGAGGTTTCTAATTGTCTCAGCAAGAAGCGGTGATTACTGTGTTGGGTGAGAGGCATAATGCTGCAGTAGATGTGGTGGAGTTAGGGGTTCATGACAACTACCTCCTGTCAGTTCCCGGACTGTCTTCCTTGCTGAGGGTAACAGTGTTTGCGACTGAGTTTCAAACATCTAGAAGTTATTTGGAAGAGATTTCACACTGTTGTTGCTTATTTGAATGTTCACCATCAGCATAGTCTTTATTATTATTATTAATGTTGATCAAGATGGAAAGGGTGGGGGTCAGGAGGAAGGAGCCAGGCTCTGCTCAGGGGCACCCAATGCCAGGAGAAGGGGCGCTGGGTGTCAGCTGGAACAGAGGAGGTTCCACATCAAGAGGAGAAGCAACTTCTTCCCTGTGAGGGTGCCAGAGCCCTGGCAGGGGCTGCCCAGGGAGGCTGTGGAGTCTCCTCAAACCTTCCTGGACTTTCTCAGTCTGCTGGCCATGCTTTTTATCTCCCTTCAGATGAAATAAGATAGTGAAACTCAGGATTCTTTGTTACTTCTTTTGCTCTCTGGTTTCTGCAGGAGGCAGGGGGACACAGGACTGACTGCAAACGGATTAGGATTAAGATTGCAGCTGATGTGGTATCAACAGAGATGCAAACGGGAAGGGGTTTAGAATGAATCAGAGTCTGGTTGAGGTTGGAAGGCACCTCAGAGGTCATCAACCTCCCTGCCGTACGCAGAGACACCTCTCACTAGACCAGGTTATAGTGCCCAGTGTATGAACAGTCCTTTTTGAAGCAGACACCTGTTGTTGTCCAGCTTTTAGCCGACTTTTGGGTGGAAAACCAAGAGGAATGTTTCTCCTAGCTGGATTTTATTTATAGATTGCATTGGATCTCAGAGTTTGATGGGTTTTTTAACTCCGGAGCACGTTGACCAGAGCGAGTAGCTGGCACTCCAAGAATACTAAATGATACAAGCTCTAAGTGATTCCTGCTAATTGCAGCGATACCATTCAGGATAAAGTTAAAATAGAACTGTTGAATTGTGTCTGCTCCGAGGGACTTGTGCTAGCTGGGTTGCATAAAGGGACACATAATGAGTATTCACTGTCAGCATTGTAAATCATTATGGAAATGATTATAAATGAAGATATTTATTCAGCCCATGCCAGACCGAGGGAAGAGATTTCCAGAAGGTAGGCCAGATGGTTCAGTGGGTTTAGTGCTGAGCTCTGCTGACCCATCCCCAGTGTTCCAAAAGTTGCCGTCATGTCTGTGAGACACTGTGAAACCAGTAGCGGTGTCAGCTGAAGCTCGGTGTGTGGAAGGACTGGCAATATTTGAGACCACTAGCTTCTTGTACCTAATTCTCAGGATTCTTTATCAGCTGTGAGGAATTTCCTCGGCTCTCTCAGAGAACTTAGTGTCCCAAGGAAACCAGTTCCAAAAGGTTTTGGAACAGAGCACTCTTCTGCATCTCCAGTGCAGGGCACTCTGCCTCCAGAAGATTTGATCAGTACCTAGGGTCACTTTGGAGATTCTCATTTTTGAAAGAGCTGCCTTTATTTTGAAACCAAGAGCCTTTTTTTTCTAAAATGTATAAAATTAAATTGAAAGAAGAATTTCACTTAAAATTAAGCAATATCAAAATTCTCAGACATAGAGGACTACTGTAAGATGAGGATACCAGAGCACTGGACCAGGCTAACCAGGGGGTCTGTGGAGTCTCCTTCTCTGCAGACGTTCCAGTCCCACCTGGCTGTGTTCCTGTGCCACTGGGTCTGGGGGATCCTGCTGTGGCAGGGGGATTGGACTGGATGATCTTTCCAGGTCCCTTCCCATCCCTAAGGATTCTAGGATTCTATGTTAGTGCAGCAGTAGTCTAACCTATCAGGACTGACATCTTCCTGACAGCTTTCCTTTATGGAAGTTCCTTTTCCCAGGACAGAACTGTCCTCTTATAAATAAATTGCCTGACTGTCTTTGATCCTGCCTGTAGATATTGCCCTGAAGAGTAGGGCACCTATAAGCCCATCCTGAATACTTTATATTTGAGCACTTTGTCACAGATTCATAGATTCCTCGACTGGTTCAGGTTGGAAGGGACCTTCAAGATCATCCAGTTCCAACCCCCCTGCCATGAGCAGGGACACCCACTGCTCGACCAGGGTGCCCAAGGCCCCAGCCAATCTGGCCTTGAACACTGCCAGGGAGCTGGGGGGCAGCCACAACCTTCCTGGGCAACCTGTGCCAGTGTCTCAGCACCCTCAGTGTGAAGAAACATATCGAGTTTTATTGGTATTTATCTGGTTTTCATAGGTATCTAGTTTGGTGATGATATTTAATCATAATTCTCTTTTTTAGCCTTGTTTACAGGACTGTGTCCTTTAAAGGCATTCAGTAGAAAAAGACTGAGGCACCAGGAAAGTAAACTAGTCACTTCACTCAGGCAGCCAGCTTCCAACAGAAAGGTTTATTTAGGAGACTGACTAGGATTACCCAATTTCCTGCTTCATTGAGGATCATACCGTTTTAGTCAGCTCCCTCGGCTCTCTGTATAAGAAGATTAATGAAGAGGGAAATTAATTCTCAGTGGCAACCACCTGTAGCTACTAACTTACTCACTCATGCTTTCAGTCCTCCCTGGTCCCCATCTGACTGAGAACATTTCTCACGCATCTAAATCCCATTTTCTGAGCACTCTAAAGTGATACTTGAGTTTCTGTTATATGAACAGCATCTAGTATAAAGAAGCTTCAAATATTGATGTAATCTTTTCAATTAGAAATAGATGACTGTTCATGGAATCGCTGAGACTGGAAAAGACCTCTGAGCTCATCCAGCCCAGCCTAGGACCAGCAAGCAAGCTAGACCAGGGCACTCAGGGCCACAGGCAGGCTGTCCTTTGACACCTCCAGACATGAGGACTCCCCCACTGCCCTGGGCAGTCCAGTCCAGGCTCTGAGCATGAGGAAGGGTGTCATCCAACCTAACCCTCCCCTGGTGCAGCTTCATGCCCTGCCCTCTCCTGTCATTAGTTGCCTGGGAGAAGAGCTTGATCCCCGTGTGTATGAACTTCCCTTCAGGTAGTTATAGTAGGGGGAGAAAGTCCTCCCTGAGTCTCCTCTCCTTCAGGCTTAACACCCCCAGCCCTCTCAGCCTCTCTTCATAAGACTTTCCCTCCGGTCTCTTCCCCAGCCTAGTTGCTCTCCTCTGGACCTGCTCTAGTACAGGGCAGGGATGGAGTCCTCACCCCTGGAGGTGTTTAAAGACAGAATGGCTGTAACACTTAGTGCTCTGCTCCAGTTTATTGTGGTGATGGTAGGTCCTAGGCTGGGCTGGATGATATGAGAGGTCTTTTGCAGCCTCAATGATTCTGTGACTATATCAGGTGTACTGGTGTCCTGTGGGATTCACCTTTCTCAAAGAGAAAAGAGGGCTGATGTTCAGGAGATCATGGCTCTGACTGACACTGCTTTTAACAACTCTTGAAGGGGAAGGGGATAAAATCAGGCCTGTCAATGACAGGCTGAGGTATGACACACCATGGTTGGAGGGATGGGGTGCTAGTGATGGCCTTCAGCCTGTTGCTTCTGAAGTGTGATGGACTCCCTGCAGCACACCTGGTGTCTTACAGAGATGAGTGGCTCCTGAGGTAATAACAGCCAGCAGGAAAAGACCAAGGGAATGCCTCAGAGGAATTACAGGGCCATCTGAGAAACAGCAAGGCCAACACACCCTGCTGCAGTGCCTCTGCATCATTAAGCACACAGCATGGGTCTCAAACAGGAGGAGGTGGAAGCCCTCATGCTGCTAGAAAGCTACAAACTTGTTGCCGTTACTGAAACTTGGGGTGATGAATTCCACCACTGGGTTGTGGTTGTCGATGGCTAAAGCCTGGGGGGTTTAAATCTTCTCTCTGCTTTCGAGGGGCTGTAATTAGCTTTTTAACAGGAACACTTTTTTTACCAGTGAATGGATGGTGCCAAACAAAGTTCTGGGGAGTAAAACAGAGAGCAATTGAGAAAAGCAGATTGTGAAGTATATTCTTCCACACCGCAGAATCCTAATGATGACAGATTGCTGTCATCATTAGAGGCTGAGCTCTGTTATTTGCCAAAATGATTACAGCCTTCTGACAAATAAGCTGGAAGTATTTCAGCATGGAATATTTGAGCAGCAATATACCCCAAATCAAAAATATTTGTGTGAATAGGAGAACATAGGAAGGATCTCGGGCTGCAGAGCTCTGCGTACGCCTTCAGCTGCACCCATCTGGCAGTTTTCTTTAGCTCCAAGCCAAGCTGTTAAAATCTACCTCCAGCAAACTTCCTTCTTTCCCACCGATACCCCTTTCTGCAAGAAGCATGCATCCAACCTTGCTCAGCAGCACCAGCTCTTCCAGTTTTCTCACCACCCACCTCCCTCCATCCTTTCAGACTTCCCTCTGTTAACTTTGTGCATCGGCAGTCATATGGAGAAGTGAGGTTTTACTCTGAACCTCTTGCCTCCATATTTGCATCTTGCTAGCTCGCACACTTGTGGTTTAGAAAAGGCAGTCACCTCTAGAAAGCTGGAAAGAAAAGCACACATGAGGACCACTGTGTATGTTTCTAATGGTTCTTCACCCTACTGATCTTTCAATTTGTCTTCCTCCTGATTTCCTCCTCCCTTCACACCATCTGTTTCGATTTTTGCAGTAGTTTTTAACGTATTTTAATTAGTTAGGGGTTTATTTCAATGTTTCTACTAAGTCTGCATTCTATTACCTCGATGATGCTGGTTCTGATGTGACAAAACTCTTTGTTATCCTTCATTAGGAAGAACCACTGTGTCTGCTTCACTGCTGTGACTGTTTCCTCTCCAGTTCCCTAGATGCTATTCCACACAGCTTACAGTAGAACATAGAATCCTTAGGGATCAGAGGGGACCTGGAAAGATCATCCAGTCCAATCCCCCTGCCACAGCAGGATCACTCAGACCAAGTTGCACAGGAACACAGCCAGGCAGTGCTGGAACGTCTGCAGAGAAGGAGACTCCACAACCCCCCTGGGCAGCCTGGTCCAGTGCTCTGGGACCCTCCCTGGGAAGAAAGTCCTGCTGAGATTGAGAGGGAACCTCCTCTGTTCCAGCTGGCACCCAGTGCCCCTTGTCCTGTCCCCAGCTGACCTTGAGCAGAGCCTGGCTCCATCCTCCTGACACCCACCGCTCACAGATTTAGAGACATGAATGAGGTCCTCCCTCAGCCTCCTCTTCTCCAAGCTCAAGAGACTGAGCTCCTTCAGCCTTTCCTCATCAGGGAGCTGTTCTAAACAGCTCCAGACCTCTCTGGGCAGAGGAATGACAATGACCATTTCATTTTATACATTTCTTTATATTTAATATATTATATAAACCCAATATAATAAATAGAGCTCTACTAATTACATGTTTTACACTGAAAGCACAGAAGAGGGGCAGTTGAATACCATGTAGGTAAAAACCGCTCCCTATGCCTCTCATCCCTAGAGTACTTGCAAAATGAAATCATCAAACCCCACGGTCACGCGTGGCAGAATTTAACACAACTCCCAATTTAGATCTCTTTGTGCTCCTGAAGCAGTTGTGCCTTTGCTTAGGCTTCCCTTGGAACGCTGAGATTTAGACAATCGGCACAATCAACAATAAGAACAAAAGCAAAGGCTCCTGAGGAAAGGTAGAACAAGAAGGTATGGGGTGTAATGTAGACATCAAGCACTGAGAGACTTGGTTGCTCGGCATTACCCTTCAACATGATCAGAGGCACCAGTAACTGCAGTTCTCAGCTGAGGTCTGCAGAGACCTGGCAAGTTGCCTTGTGCTGTCTTCTGTTTCATTCTCTCCCTATAAAGAGAACACTGCACAAACAACTGAAGAATAGGAAGGGGAATCTGGCCAAAGATCACAAATCTCTGAAGTAAGGAAAATTAAGGCTTTGGGAGAGCGGTTTGCATCTCAAAGCCAGGCTGTGTTAGATTTGCTAATATATTTATCTCAATATGTTTCTATAATACAATTTCTCCCACAAGATTGCAGGATGATGAGTAATTAGATGCAGCAGAAAGGACACTTTAATTTCTCTGTCATTCCGAGGACTAATGAAAATGTTTCTGTGTCTGGAACAACCGTACGTAAAGGAATCCAACTGAAGTCCTCCTTTTCCCAGTGGCTTGAGCACATTGCTAACACACAAAAACAGGCTGAGAGGGCTGCTTCTGCCAAAATAGGCCCTACAGAGAGAATATTGTGAATGGTCGAATGGTTGGAGGGAGTAGAGCAGCTCCCCGATGAGGAAAGGCTGAGGGAGCAGGGGCTCTTGAGCTGGGAGAAGAGAAGGCTGAGGGGTGACCTCATTCCTGTCTCTCAATCTGTGAGGGGTGGGTGTCAGGAGGATGGAGCCAGGCTCTGCTCAAGGGCATCTGGGGACAGGACAAGGGGCACTGGGTGCCAGCTGGAACAGAGGAGGTTCCATCTCAATATCAGCAGGAAATTCTTCCTTGTGAGGGTACCGAAGCACTGGACCAGGCTGCCCAGGGGGGTTGTGGAGTCTCCTTCTCTAGAGATCTTTGAAACCCACCTAGACTTGGCCTGGGTGATCCTGCTGTGGCAGGGGGGGTTGGACTGGATGGTCTTTTGAGGTCCCTTCCAATTCTTGATGATTCTGTGATGCAGGCCAAGGTACCATTAACCTTCTTGCCCACCTGGGTGCACTGCTGTCTCCTGTTCAGCCACTGTCAATCAGCACTCCCTTTCCACGGAGCCTCTCTTTTCCAAGCCTGGAGCATTGCATGAGTTTGTTGACACCAAAGTGCAGGCCCCAGCACTCATTAATCTCAATGATATCATTGCAATGAGTCCAAAGCCTTCCCAAAGCCAACTGTCAAATCTAGCTGCTCGCTGCAGTTGCCTCATTGAAGAGTTTCAATTTGAGAGACATTTCTTCTCTGTTGTCAGGTGTCTCCTGAATTTTGCAGCCTTACTGCAGAACAGAAACTCTTTGTTATTTGCAAACCTGATGTGACTTTTAACCTCTTTACTCTGCCTCTCTCCTAGCACGATGAACTCTGTAAAATGACCACAAGATGAAGCAGCAGCAGTAAAACGTTTGTGAATATGACTGACAGCTGAGCACTAAATCCAGTGAAATCCAGTTAATCCTCTGAGATAAAATAATAATTTAGACACAGAAGTTTTTTCTTCTTATTTTCTCCCATGATCTTAAACCCTGTATTAACATAACAATTGGGGAGGTTGAAATCCATGACCTAGAGGTCCCAGCCAGTCCAAAGCACTGATTCTATGATTTTACTCTGATTCTAGATGGAAGGGACTTTCAAGATCACCTCATTCCAACCCTCTGCCATGAGCAGGGACACCCCCTGCTCGATCAGGGTGTCTATCCAATCTGGCCTTGAACACTTCCAGGTAGCTGGGGGGCAGCCACAACCTCCCTGGGCAACCTCCCCAGTGTCTCAGCACCCTCATCCTGAAGAACATCTCCTGACTTGCAGTCATCCTGTGATGACTCTGTGACACCACAACCCCTATTTTCCTTAGTTCTATTCTCTAACTCTTTCCAACGTTCCTGGGTGATGACAACTTGAAGTAAAATCTTTAAACCTTAAAACTAACTCCAGATTCTCACGTTTCCCAGCTGAGATGCCGGGAGGGGAGGTGAGGAGCTTCCGCAATGAAGGGGTTTAGCACTGTGATATTTTCTCATTACCATTGCTGTTGGCACTTCTAGGTAAAAATAAATTTCATGGTAACTGGGTAATTGCCTCTAAATCCAATTCTTCCTGCTTCACGAGATTGTATTCCTGGACCTCAGGTATCATCCTCTTCTCAGCAATTTTTTTTGAGAGTCATCAACAGTTCAGTCTACACATTTCTCTTGTCACTGCGATAAAGGCAAGTTTAAGTAAAACAATTGTATGCAACAGTTAGTTGTCTGAAGACAACTCCTTTACAAGGTCCAGAGGAGAGCAGTGAGGCTGGGGAAGAGTCTAATGAAGAGAAGCTGAGGGAGCTGGAGGTGTTAAGCCTGGAGAAGTGGACCTTATTACTCTCTAAAACCACCTGCAGGGAAGTTGTAGACAGCTGGGGGTCAGGCTCTTCTCCTAGACGAGTGATAGGATGAGAGGGCTGGGCCTGAAGCTGCACTTGGTGGAAGGATAGGTTGGATGTTAGGAAGACCTTCCTCACGGAAAGGGTGCTCAGAGACTGGAACTGACTGCCTAAGGCAGTGGTGGAATCCTCCACCCTGGAGGCGTTGAAGGACAGCCTGGCTGTGGCCCTTAGTACCCTGGTCTGGCTGATGGGGTGATGTCAGGTCCTAAGTTGGGCTGGATGAGCTCAGAGGTCTTTTCCAGCCTCAATGATTCTGTGCTTCTGCGTGCCAGCAGAGTACTGGAAGTACGTACCGTGAAAGCCGCCTTCTTTCACTGTAGCAGTTCATTTTTAGGCAGAAGCAGAGGTTGAGAGTTGGGACTGCAGAGGAAATGTAATCTAGATGCATTCTGGCAATCAATTTTCCTGTCTGAAATGCAATCAATTGCTGCTTTAAATTCCCTGATTTTTATGATGTCGCCTAAGAAGCTGAGTACATCGGTTCCCTTTTCGTATCAATAACTTTGGGAGTTGCCCAAGTGATTTAGCTGCATTTTTAGATGAGCTCTGATATCCTTAACTACCATTAAGAAATTCAACTAGTAGAATTTCACGTGAGGGCACATGACATCTGCGTGGTTGTTGATAGTGAACAGAGAAAATATATCATTTTTATAGAAAAATCAACATTAATAACATTTTTCTCCAAGACAAAATAAACAATTCTCTTATTGAGCCCGTGTTCAGCAGCAGAGACAGCAGAGAGAGCAGGGAAAAGAGCAAAGAAAGAGAAGAATCGTTACACTTGAAAGTCACTTCTTCAAAAGCAGAGCTAATGATTTTCCCCAGTGACAGGATAGCACCGAAATAAAAATGGAAAAGAGAAACCTCTAGAAATCAATGGAATCACACGGTTGTGTCAGGCTTGTATATTGTATTTACAAATGCCCTCCAACTCCTTCCCCCAGCCTTCGCCGCTATCGGAGCGCCGTTCTCCTGTGCCTCTTCATGCATGGATTCCCTTTCCACGCCTTAATTTCTTCCTGTCAAGTGTGTTTCTATTCCCCTTTCAAAGTCACTTTTTTTTTTATAGAAGCAATGTGATTGAAAGAAAGGGCTAGAAAACAATCAGAATCACAACACATACACCCTGAAATCACGGCGTGTCGCAGCAGAACGCGGCAACAGCACCAGGTTGTTATCACCCTGCAAATAATGCTGTGATGGCAAGGCTCTGCTAAGGTATGAAGTCAGAAGAGTAACAAAACAAGGGCTGATGCTATTTCTTGAGGCAAATGCATAGCTTAGTCCATGAAATTCACTTTGATTAGATCCTTTTCCTCCTGATTTAGTATCATAGAATCACAGAGTCATAGGGAGATCATCTAGGAGAGCTACCAAGCTTGTAAGGGTTTTAGAGGACCAGTTGTGTGAGGAGAGGCTGAGGGAGCTGGGCAGGGTTGGTTTGGAGAAGAGGAGGCTGAGGGGGGAACCTCACTGCCCTCTCCAGCTCCCTGAAGGGAGGCTGTGGAGGAGTGGGTGTTGGCTGCTTTTCCTTGGTGCCTGCTGACAGAAGCAGGGGCACTGCTCTGCAGTTGAGGCAGGGGAGGGTCAGACTGGCTCTGAGGAAGAGATTCTTTCTTTCCTATGTATCCTCTCTGGATGTATGTCTACATCACAACAGCTTGCATAAAGCCATCATGCTAAAATCATGCCTGCTCTCTTGGGAAAGGTTATATATAAGGTTCTATAAGCATCAAGCTAGCTGTGCACTGCTACGTGTTTGTAATTACTCATAACATATAGTTAATTATTGTATTGCTCTTTAAAACCTCCAGTGCTCCTTCTGAGAAACAGAATAAACCCATTGCTTGCTCAGACTGTCTCTTAGCATTAGGAGCAATAACAACGTGACAGCAGTGTCAGACCCTTGACTCTTCTGTTCTAAGAAACCTCACCTCTGCTAGAGAGGAGGTGAAATGAGCTCATTCTCTCTTCATAATCACTCCTGTTTAGGTTGGTTTTTTAATAGCCTGTTGACAGTCATACGACACAACAAGAGGGTAGAGGATTAAACCTGCCAGTGCAGTACGTGTGATCTATCCCTAAAAATGACAGCACACTGAGTGGATTTTATGCTGGAAATAAATTGCAAATGATGGTGTGAATAAGAAAAACTATTCATAGCTAACACTTTTGGCCAAACTGCTTGTTAAAAGAAAGGTCTGATAGAGAATTACACTTAGAAGACCATAACCAACGGAGCTCTGCCTAGTGTTACACAACTAGATTGAGAAAAGGATAGAAATGCAAACTTCTCAAAGACTTCTGCTGAAAGATTGGTGCTGTCTGATCCTTTGGACCCACACCAGCCCCTCAATCTTTTTCTTGAATTGAGAGGCCCAGCACTGCTCCCAGTACTTGAGAGGAGGCCTCCCCAGTGCCCAGTCCAGGGGGAGAATGTTGTCCCTAGTCCTTCTGGCCATGCTAGTGCTGATAAACCCAGGATATTGTTGGCTTTTCCTGCCACCTGGTCATCAACTGGCTCCTGCTCAACTAGTACTCCAGCTCCCTTTCTGCCAGACTGCTCTCCAGACACTCACTCCCAGTCTGTAGTGCTGCAGGGGGATATTTTTAGATCTGACTAGTAAAAACAAACCCAAGAATATACACAACAGCTAAGCAATTGATTTTTTTCTCCCTAGGAAACACATCTGCAGCACCCAGAAAGCTGCTATTAAGGAGAAAGGCATCATTTGTTTTAGACATCTCTCATCTACTCTGCACTAGTGAGACCACATTGGGAGCACTGTGTCCAGTTCTGAGCTCCTCAATTCAAGAAGGACACAGAGCTGCTGGAGGGTGTCCAGCGTAGAGCAACACAGATGATGAAGGAAGTAGAACCCCTCCATGAGGAGGAAAGGCTGAGGGAGCTGGGGCTCTTGAGCTGGGAGAAGAGGAGGTTGAGGGGGTCAGTGCCCCTGTCCTATCACCAGATGCCCTTGAGAAGAGCCTGGCTCATCCTCCTGACACCCACTTCTCACATATTTAGAGACAGGAATGAGGCCTATAAATCATCTGGTTCCAATCCCTCTGCCATGGGCAGGGACACTCCACCCTAGATCAAGCTGGTCAGAGCCTCACCCAGCCCAGCCTTAAACACCTCCAGGGATAGGGTCCCAACCACCTCTCTGGGCATCCCATGCCAGGCTCTCCCCACCCTGACAGTGAAGAACTTCCTCCTCACCTTAAGTCCAAATTACAACCAGTAGACTCCTCTAACCTAGAGAAACCTGAAATTTTTTCAAGTCCCCAGGCAAACACTATTTGTCTGTAGGTTTTTGATGAGGTCAGCCTTATGCTGAATTAAAAAATCCTACATACAGAATGTGATGGTGTTGTAATAGCAGTAGCAATGAGTTTCTGTTGAGACCCCTCTAGGTTCTTTCCCTGATGAAGCAGAAGGTCTATTTGAATCAATACTGAAGCAAACGCCCTTGGTTAACAGGATTCCATGGTAATCCCACATGTTGCAAATCAATTACTCAAGGCTTTTCACAGCTAATGGATCATATAGTGCTTTCAGATTAATGCCAACAAGGTAGTTTAAATACAGTGAAGGAATCAACAGCCTTAGCCACTCTGTTTTAGTAGCATACACACAGATACACAGATCATTAGGGATTGGAAGGGACCTCCAGAGGTCATCGAGTCCAACCCCTCTGCTCAAGCAGGTTCATAGAACAGAGGGCAGATCACATAGGAACACATTCAGATGAGTCTTAAGTGTCTCCAGAGGAGACTCCACAACCTCCCTGGGCATCCTTTTCCAGTGCTCTGTAACGCTAATATTTTCCTGTGCTTAAAGAATAAGGTTGTGAAAACATTTTAAATTAAAACATGTTTAAATGAAAAAAACCACAGGATTTAAACTGCACTGAAGAGTATCCTTTCCTCTGTAACCTCTCCTAGCTATCCTATGTGTTCCTCTCCTATGTATCATTTGCTATGTACCCTCTTCTATGTATCCTCTCCTATGTATCCCTTGCTAAGTGTCGTCTATGTATCCTCTCCTATGTATCCTCTCCTGTGAGCCCTGTTTGTATCCCCTCCTATGTATCCTCTTGCATGTATCCTCTCTTAAGTACCCTTTACTATGTATNCTCTCAACGTATCCTACCCTTTCTCCATCATTCCAGCCCTAAGAGGCAAAGAACAGCTACCCCCCGATGGCAAAGGCCCTGTCCTCCGTCCCACAGTGAAACACCACTGCTCAGCACTTGTCCAGACAGTCGTTGCCACTGCCCTGTGTGCTGCACCAGCTGCTTCTCTGGGATGCTGGTGGGATGGACCGACTAGAAATGCAGTCTATCAGCCAGAGTGCAGTAATGGTAGGAGGAAGGTCACCAGTGGCCCTGAATGAGATCTTCTACCAAATAACTTAAAAATACTACTGCTAGATAGTTCTGTGGGTGCTGGTCATGTAGGGGCTTCCACAGACCCAGGAGCACTGGTCTGCAGTTGAGGCAGGGGAGGGTCAGACTGGCTCTGAGGCAGAGATTCTCTGCAGCCAGAGTGGTTGGGCACTGGCAGGGCCTTCCCTGGAGATGGTGGAGTCCCCCTGCCTGGAGGTGCTGAAGAACCGTGTAGTTAACATAGACAGGAATTCTTTCCATCCCTTATTCCACACCTGACCTTAAGAATAAATCCACTCTTCCAGAGCCATCATGATTACTGTGTTCTCCTAGAGCCAGAACCACCCATCAAAGTAGAAAATAACTGAAACCTAAGTAATGGGTGAAATGCAAAGAGCTTGTTTAATTATCTGACTGTAGAGGAACCGAGGTGCTTTCTGCTCTGCACGGCTATGTAAAGTGGAGCACAAGTCCATGCTCCTTTGATCTAGGATCATTTTAGGGGAGTCTCTTTCTCGCCTTCACAAATCTTTTTATAGCTGTGAAGAGCCTAAAGTTTTGAAAGAAGCAATTCCTGTGGAAAGGAATATTTGAAGGTACTTCTAGATGATGATGGTGTGGGAGGCTTGATATTTAGAAGTCTCTACTAGAAGTTCTTCACAATGAGGGTGCTGAGACACTGGCACAGGTTGCCCAGGGAGGTTGTGGCTGCCCCCCAGCTCCCTGGCAGTGTTCAAGACCAAATTGGCTGGGACTTGAGAACTCTGGTCTAGTGGAGGTGTCCCTGCTCCTGGCAGCAGGGTTGGAACTGGATGAGCTTGAAGGTCCCTTCCAACCTGACCCAGTCTAGGAATCTATGAAAAAGGAGCATTACCTGAAATAGACACTGTAGCGGGTTGAACACAGGAAGGGGAGCTCTTTAAGAGCTCTGTTCCCCTAGGATGCAATATTTACTTCTCATAAGGTATAAAAAAGATGATAGTTCTGCACTTATACAGAGCGACTTCACTGGAATCAAAGCCTGTGCTCTGATGATAATACCTTGTACAGCTCCTAAACAGAAGATGAAACTCCCCTGTAATTCAGGGATGTTTGCTCTCCTTTATTTCTTGCATTAAATTTACATGACTGGTGCTAGAGACAGATTCTGCAACAAGCTCAAAAACGAGATCAGAACCACATTTCGACTGCATCTTATGAATAGAAATTATTGCCATGCAATTCAAACACTGCTGATGCTATTTTGTTCAACAATCGCTTATAAGATTTCAGGAGAAGAGGAGTTCTCAGGACCAGCTGAGGAATTTGGATTATTTAGTCTGAAGAAGAGGAGGCTGAGGGATGAGCTCATCACAGTCCCCAGCTCTATGAAAGGAGGTTGTACAGAGGTGAGAGTTGCTCTCCTCTCACAAGTAATGACTGACAGGACAAAATGAAATGGCCTCAAGGTGTGCCAGGGGAAGTGTAGGTTGAACGTTAAGAAAATGCCACCGAAAGGGTCATCTGGCCGTGGAACAGGCTGCCCAGGGAAGGGGTTGACTGGATATTCCTGGAGATATTTGTAAGTCACAAAAATGTGGAGTTTAGTTACAGAGTGTCATAAAATCATTAGGGATGGG
>VZRI01008999.1:0-34767 GCA_013397515.1 Upupa epops
CGGCGATTTTCCTCAATAACAAGGAAGACAAATATTTTCCTTTCTGTTCTATTAGAATTAGCATTCAAGGAGTCCCAAGGACACAGTGTCTGTGTGGCATCGTACCACACAGGACAAATCTTAACACCACACAAGTACTCAGCAATCAGCAGGCAGTGAGATTTTCAGTAGGAAGTAAGCATAAGGTGCCACACTGGTTTCTCTGCTCCTTAACAAAGCTGTTGAGGAATGCAAGTCTATAAATTATAAATACACATACTACTAAGTGAGGAAAGGGAGGGGAGAGCAAATTCAGACCACAACATACCAAGTCCTTTGTTGGCACCGAGAAGGGGTTCCCAGCCAGAGGAGACATGGTTGCTCACACTGTTCCCATATGTCATTTCTTACCAGGGTTCTTTCCTTTTGCCTCCAAGGCCTTTTGGAAGTACTTTCTCCCAGTGCTGAGGTCAGGCCTGGGATTGCTTCAGAGTGGCTGGAGGGCTGGAAAAATACCTGAGTGTTGTGGTGGACAACAGGTGGACCATGGGCCAGCAATGTACCATTGTGAACAAGGAGACCAAGAGCACCCTGGAGTGCATCAAGAAGAATGTGGACAGTAGATCAAAGAAAGTTCTCCTCTCCCTCTGCTCTGCCCTGGTGAGACCACGCTGGAGTCCTGTGCCCAGTTCTGGGTTCCCCAGTTAAAGTCAGACAAGGAAGTATTGGAGAGAGAGTCAAGTGGAGGGACACAATGTTCAGGGGATTGGAGCCCCTTATGAGGAAAAGCTGTGACTCTTCAGCTCGGAGAAATCTGAGCCTCATCAGCACTTCTAAATATCCAAAGCATGGATGTGTCCAGACCCTTCACAGTGGTGCCCAGTCACAGGACAAAGTACCACACACATACAACAGCTTCCACCTCAATTTAAAAAGAAACTTACTTACCTTGAAAGTAACAGAGAACTGGCATAGGATGTCCAGAGAGGTTGTGGAGGCTCTGTCTCAGGAGACATTCAAAACCCACCTGGACATATTCTTGTGCGATCCGCTCTGGGCAGGTGGGATGGTCTAGATCATCTGCAGAGGTTGCTTTCAGTCCACACTGTACTGTGATATGGTGACTTTGTCCATGGTGGTACTGGCCAAAGGGCAGGAAGAGGTGCAGAGCCCCAGTAGTTCCTGCAGCTTCTCAGACAGGGCCCAGCAGCACCCCCAGCGCCAGTCCCACACCCCAGCCCCCCTGAGCAACTTTTGCCACCTGCCATCACTACTGCCGCGGCAGCTCCAACCGGCTCTGCCCCCACGCCGGGGGAAGGAGCCCAGAAGATGGCGCCGGCCCTTCAACCACTGCTGCCCGCAGGCAGGGGAGCAGCGAGCACCGCTGCGGGGCTTAGGCTGAGCCTCCCTGCCCCGGTGACCCGGGATGAGGGAAAGGAAAACACACCGGGTCACTCCTGGG
This sequence comes from Upupa epops, assembly GCA_013397515.1. Classification (NCBI taxonomy): domain Eukaryota; kingdom Metazoa; phylum Chordata; class Aves; order Bucerotiformes; family Upupidae; genus Upupa; species Upupa epops. The sequence goes on from VZRI01008999.1 coordinate 1,442, forward strand.
ACAGAAAACACCTTTGTGTGCTGTGACAGCCCTCAGCAGGAAGGGTTAAACGGTGACCTGCCGTGTCCAGGGCATTGACTGCCCGTGGAACAACTTCATGGGCACCAGTCAGAGCAGCCCAGGAGCAGCTGCTGAGTCGACCTGTGCGCACCTGGGCCAGGACCTGCGGCCAGCAGGGTATTTATTTTTCCTCCTGCAGAGGAGTAAAGTGCTGTCGCAGGTGCTCTCCTCATCCATCTCTGCCTTTAAATCTTTAAATCGCTGCTCAGCGTCTGTCAAAGAGCTTTGGAGTGTTCAGGCTGCGGCAGGAATTCTGACAGGGAAGGTTAGGCATGACATCTAGCACTAGGTGCTTGTGACACTCCTCAGGAAACACAAGAGAAGCTATGTGCTTGTGAGCAATGAGAACACACCATAAGGTTGTGGGTTTTTTACATGGCTGCTCTTTGGAAATGTTTTTCTTTCACAGCTGCTGTTGGGAAGGTGGGACTGAGGAAGGAAATATTTCCCTTGGGGTTACTGTCATCTCACCCATACATAGATACACATGCAAATCAATGATGAAGCCTAATTTTTCAGCAGTGCTAAACAGCACCACAAGACAAAATGAAACATCAAACACTCTTAGAAAGGGAGTCAGAAATCCCAAACACTGGTGTTTGTCAAAAACATCCAAACTCTGGACACCTGTCTGGTCTGGCACCTGGCCTCAGTGCCACTGCATGTTATCCCCACTGGAGGAGCAAGGCAGTGGGAGATCCTTGAGTGGGAGCAGTAAAAACAGGAAGCTCACGGGCATGGCCATTTGGGACTCAACAGGGAACAGAGCCCATCGGATAGGGGCACACACAGCTGCCACCTGAGTGTTTGTACAACTGTTGCCAGAGTTTCCTTGAGTGAAACAGATTCTGTGGGAGGTGTTTCAAAAAGCTCAGCTCTATTTATAGTATCTTTTCTTTCTACCCTTGCTTGTTACCAGCTTCATCTTCTCAGTGCCCTATTCTCAATGTCTTGTTTAGAGGATCTGGTAGCACCCAGGCAATCATTAAGAAGTCTGTTAGCAGAAGGACCTGCTTTAGACTTCTCCATGGATTAACCTTGGGAAGGCCTCTGAGCCCTAATCAATACTGGTACCAGCTTTCATGAGGCTGGTTCCTATCCCAATCCTTGAAGGATCTTTCCACTCTCAGTCTGAGGTGTGGAAAACTGATCTGCTTTAGCAGGCAAACTGTGAAGAAAAGCAAGCAGCACGCAAAAATAATAGATTTAAGAACATTGTGGGAAGAGGCCCCAAAACAAATTGCTTCAGATTTCCTTGCAAACCAAGAGTCCAGGGAAGCAAACTATTCCTAAACACTGTCTTGCATGAAAATCGCCCAGTGCCATGTGCTGAAACACCAGTTTTAATGAAAATTATATGTGCACTTCACCAGTATGCAATTGCAGCTCTCTGGGGAAAGACAAACTTCTGGAAAAAAAGAGGTGTACTTGCAGGAACTGAAATTTAAGTAAAAGTTTACCCAGAGAGGGCATAAACTAGACTAGTGGTCAGTCTCATCAAATGGCTTGATCTATTTGGGGTGCCAAGTTTAGGCTTTTAGAAACTTACAAGCACACAAAATGCAAGTGCTTTGACCATCTGGTGACTCTTTTAATTACAGTTTAAAAAAATAAAATTCTGCTTGGATTGAAACTTTCTCTAGAAGAACAGCTCTGTCTCTAGCTCAGACCATATCCAGGTATGAGAATCTCCAGGATCCTTTACATTCTTTCCACTGATAACCCAGCTGTGCTAGAGCTAAGGGATGCACAGTCCTGCTGGTAACCATTAGAAGGCTGAAGTGCAGAAAGATGAACCAAACCAAACCAGTTATTTGAGATAAGCTGAGGAAAGGGCTGCAGACATTGTTGTGCATATATCTAATCCCCGTGGAAATTGCTTTTCCATGCTCTGAAGAGTGCCACTTGGATAGCTGTAAATTCAAGTTGTCATTTTGGCTACATGGAATTCAGAATTTTGCAATTAATTTAAATATGATCAGAGTTTAAAATCTGTGTTACTAACACAAAGCATTTAAAGCCATTGTAAATTAAGAATTCAGTTTTTCAGCCGTTTCTCCCTTGCACTGAACAAGTGCTCTTCACTGAACAATTGCTGCATAACAGTTGTCATCATTCTGCTGAAGTTGACAACAGAATCTACAGCACCAAATGTTTTTTATTCAGAATTGTCTGTATCTCAGCACACACAAAAGAGAGTTAACAGCAGGCCTTGCAGACAAGCAATTTTATCTTAACACAGCTAATATATCACCAGCTAATTCTTGGAAATTCAAAGCAGCTGGGTCTCAGACCTTGCTCACACATGTTGCTTGTGATAAGAACCCATACTTGTGCATTTCTGCGTCTGTTTGACAGTGTGATGGAACTGGTAAGGTGGTTTACTGTGAAATATGTACTGACCATCTTGTTTCCTCCCAGCCAGCATCAGCCAGCTGTAAACCTGCCTCTCCAAAGAGTTATTTTGGCACTGCCAGTCCCTAACAAACAGCCATCACACACTAGTCTAGAAAAGACTGCACTAAGGCTGAGCCTGAATAAATTTTATGCTGTTGGTACAGGACCTCACAATTAAATGCTTAATTGTATCATACCCTGAAAGCCTCAGATAAAGCCATTTGAGAAAGCAGTGCTCTCATTTCCAGTTGTTTTGTTATTCAAGAACTAGAAATGTTAAAAGCAGGAACAAGATTCTAGTCAGACAATGTGTCTGCAAATTGCCAGCAATACACGATTAATACTAAACTGTCATTAACCTTGCATACAGCTTTACAAAGCAGAGTATAAAACAGTCTGAATTTGTGTCCTTGCCAAATTCATGTGCTTTTTCAATACAAAGGCACGGATTGTTTGAAACAGCTCTTAATGAGTCATTTTGGGCTGCAGATAAATTGTTTCTGCCTCAAGGGATTCCGCTCTCCTTTGTCAGATGTAACAACAGCAATGACACATCCCTGCTTTGCTTTTTATCATGGATTTTGTGAAGTTTCCAGGTAACTCTGACCATACTCAGGCCTAGGATCCCATTTTACTAAGGCAGCCCAAGGTCAGAGTTCAGATATTTCTGCAGCAGCGACACCACTGTGAACTTCATCACAGACAAGTTCGTTTCTTTCAGGACAAAGTGGGAGCAATACTTGCCTGCTACTGGGGTGGGTTAGTCAGCACAGCCTCACCTAATCCTATTCACCCACCCTTTGTTTGTGACTCAAACATTTGTGGTTTATGCCTTTCTTTCCTCACGGATAGTAGTGCCAGAGTTTGGAAGACCATGCAGCTGGGTGGCTTATGCCTTGACAGGACTGTGATCTTGAATGTGTGACTAACTGAGGCCCAGATGGAAAACGTCTACCTGATGTGGTTCCCATGGCTTGTTTCCCTTCTGAGAAGTATTTTCTTTGTGGTTTGAAAGTGACCCCTTTAGGAAGACTGGATCTTATTCCATTTCCTCAGAACAGACACAGCAATGATGTAAAACATTACTGCAGCAACTGGACCAATATGGAGTAGCTGCATGAAGAATAGGGTGAGAGAGTCATATTCAATGGTTATTGATACAGGATCTGTTGCCCATTACAGCTGCATGTCTGCAAGGAAGCAATGAGATTGAAATTTTCAGTCATAGGAATGGGTTCCTCAGAGCAGTAGTGGAGGTCTCCTCCCTGGGTGTATTTAAGAGTTGTGTAGCTATAGCACATAAGGATATGGTTTAGCTGAGGACTTGTCAGTGGTGGCTGCGTTTGATGATTTTGAAGGCCTTTTCCAGACTAGGTGGTTGTGATTCTGTGTGAAAGCAGCACTGCTACAGAGCTGTTCCAGGAAAAGTGAAAGGAGGGATGAAGGGAGACCAGGAGAGGGCACATAGATGCCCCACATGTCTTTTCCACCTTGTGGACCACCCAATGCACACCACCGTTGTGAGTCCAGCTTGACTTCAGCACAGTCACACTGTCAGAGTGATGTGGTCCTCATCTGTGAGGGTGAGGGACCCAAGACTTGTTTCCACCTCCCCTGTCAGAGGGAGATGAGCAGCTGTATACATTGCAAAGGTGCTTTTCATTTCCTTCCTTGATGCAATGGGAAGGTGGAGGGAAAGCTGTTCAGTGGTTTACCCCAGGGAACCAGGCTAAAGAGAACTCAGCAAAGCAGGAAGGAGCAGGGACATGCTGTCACTTCCCTGTATCATATGCAGTTAGCACATTACTAAATAACCTTTCACATAAGAATGGAGAAGGGAAGGTCATGCTAGTATAGGGGGAAAGAAAGCTGTGAGACTCAGTGGCCTGATTTCACTGGAACAATATTGTGTGGCAGTCTGGGAAGGCTGGAGCAGTGCAGTGCCCTTTCTGGGAGTGTAACTGTATGCTTTTGCCGCCTGAGCAGAGGCCATCTGAGGAATCCTGCTGCTGAGCCACTGAGGTACCTTACCTTACCTTACCTGAGGTCACCTTACCTTATTGTAGGATGACCAAAATATTTCCCTCCAGCTGAGTACCCTGCCACTATCCCTGTAAAGTGGAAAGGTGTGAGAGGTGCCAAGGCAAGCAAGCTTGAAATTATAGTTTTAATTTAGCTTGGAAAACAAATTTGTACAATTTGTACAGCTCCTCCTCCTTGTCAAAGAAGTACAAAGTGAATAGAGCACAGGAGTGAGGCAGCCTCTCAAAGCTGAGCATCTCTATCAGGCAGGAGGTCCCTGTGTGGTGTGAGCTGCTGATAAGACCCAGGAGATTCACAAGCTATCATGCTACAGAGTGCAGCTGTCAGTCTCTGCACTTCCAGCTACCAGCACATCTGCCTGTGGGTTGTTCTCAAGGTCCTAGGAAGTCTCAGCTCAATCTACCAGCACCCTCATACACATCCCATGGACACTGGCTGTTTTCCTACCTCCCATTGCTGCTCTCATTTAACAGTGTCTGAAGTTACCTGACAATGATCATTATCTAGTAGAGCACAGACAATCTCACACATATTTTTATTACATTTAGAGAGATTTGTGCAGCATGAGCACTTCTTGTTTCCAGAACAGAGGTCATTCAGATCAAAGGCTCTGCTGTAACGTGGCAAATTCTTTGGCTCACTCAGCTCAGAGCCTGTCTACAGAATTATAAATAAAGCTGAGACATTATTAAAATTTTAACAAGTTTGTCTCTCGGGGACCTCAATTATTCACTTTTGAGTAGCTGTTGTTTCATCACCAGAAGAGTCAAATGGAAAGTACAGAAGCAACTAAAAGCTAAGCTTTTAGCAGTCATTTTGTTTTACAAATTAATGGGGTTAAAAATCCCCATGAAGCTCAGTATGCTACTTCCAGGTGGTACTTTCTAAAATGTACTGTCTGTTGCAAGAACTTCTTAAATAGATTAACGGTCATCCACCCTCAGTTAAATGTAGTCACAGCCACTGCTCTTCAGCATCCTTGACAAATATGGTATCCTAGTGAAGGATACTAGGCAAAGTCTGGCTTGTAGGGAGGAAATTAAATAAGGGAGGAATACAAGTGTAGCTGCTCATCTGCATGGAGTTTTCCCCATTTACATTCAGGTCACATTCAGCAAACATCTCTGATGACCAGTATTTATAAAAAAAGCATTTATGAAATGTTAGCTAAATGTTTCTGCTGGTAATTTTTGCACAGAGTGAAAAAAAAACCCAACTCAGTTTATCATTCAGCACAAGAGTAGACATCGTTCCACTCTGTGGTGAGAGAGGATCATAAAGAACACAAACCTCTCTAGAGGAGCTGCTGAAGGGCAGCTTATTCCAAAATAGTTCGTCTGACCCTGATGCTCTGAGTAGCCCATTAGTTTGTGCTGCTGCTGTCATGCCCTTGCTATTCCTGCAAAACCAGAAACTGTCTAAGAACTTAGTTGTATTCAAAAAGAGAATCTCAATCAGACTGTGGCCTTTAAAACAGCCTTCGGTTTTAGGAACTTTGCAGTGGTAGATTTTTAAATGCTGCCTTAAGCACTTGAATCAGAACTCTAGTAAAAACCTGGACCTTTTTGTAAATTGTCAATGTGCAGAGAGTCAGCTGTGAAAAGGAAACTGGTTAAGGGATGAGTTGGTATTTCAGGTTGCAGTCAGCTTCCATGTCTGTATGGGAGCTGCATGTGAGGATGTCCATAAGTGTTTGTTTCAATGAAAACGTGCAGAAAAAAGGGGAGTTTTGCAGTACTTATTGGAAACTCAATATGTTGAGGATCTTAGAAAAGGTACAGCCTATTAGGTGAGCTCAAGTTTAGTTCTGCTGGTTACTAAGAGGAAGTCATTGTGCAAGTGTTTTGCAAGAGCATTGAAACTGGTAGAACAAGATACGCAGTACGTGGAAGTGAAACTAAAGAGATTAAAGAACAGTTTGGGTTGTTGCTGGGTCTTCATTAATTACCTTGGTAAGACACTCCATTTTTCTTTATACGTCAGCATGAAGGTTTCCTCTCTTAGAAGGAGCAAACAATCCTCTGTCATGCATAAGCACACTTATGAGAACAAGCCAGATATAAATTTTTAGGAGACAAGCTGTACAGAAAAGACATGCACATGGGAGATGAGAGACAGAGAACAGGTTCTGTAACAAGGGCCCCTGTTCAAAGCAAGTCAGGAGAGATCTCAGCAGTTAACTCACCAGGTATGTGTTGTGTACCAACAAAGCCTTCTCTGTTCAATGAAAAGCTCCTTCATCTTTGCTCCTAACTTCCATTCCTTCCTCACCACAGCAGAGGGATTTGCGTTTCAGAGAAGGAAAATGTGAGAACACACTCATTTCTTCTTCAGATTCAAAAAACTGACAGAAACTAGAGTCCAAGTGCTCACTGTTCCCAGTAGGCAAGGCCCTTCAGTTTTATGAAAACCCTGTATGAAGTTGGTATCTCTGCTTAGGAGCCATTATAGTTAGAATAGGTAGAACTATTGAAGTTAGGACTATTCAAGTTCTAGCTGAATAGCTTTTCCTTCTGATACAAACCCTGATCTCCGAGTCTGCCCTTCAAGAGCTTTTCTCCAAGACAAGAACTGCCAAGCAGCAAAATAACACTAACAGATTGTTTGCAGCTTTCCACTAATTCTGTGCACTCTTGTTTATATAGTAAGCAAGGAGCCACTGCCTGCAAACACCCACGCAATCACAAATTATTTTTATGCAGGAGGATCGAGACCACCTGGGACACAACTGCTAACCAGTTAACAACCAGGAGAAGCTGTCACCACACTTCCATTGAACTAGGCAGAGTACTAGCTGAGACATATAGGTCCTGCAGTTCTCCCCTTGGATGTAGAAGAAGACTACTATCAAGTTTTAGGCCTAAATTGTGAAAGAAATCACCACTTCATACTTTTTTCTGCTCATTCGGTACATCTTCACCTTCTTTTTTCGTACCCCTTCCTCCCCCAAAACAGCAGGAATATATATTTTAACAAATTGCAATAATCTTTATTCAAGTCTTCTCTTTTTCTCATCCCTCTTTTTGCAACTCCTCAAAAAAGCTTGTCTGAATTCTGTACCTACTGGGACCATCCTCAACACTTTATGCAGCTAAGTGAGCAAACTCAAGAAGTGGAGAAATGAGGAATTTACATGTAGTGCAAGCATTCAGCCTAGGAACCATCATGAGCCAAGTAATCTCTTTCTTCCTCTGGACTTGCTTCTGTTCAGCCTAAGCATCATCTCCTCTGTTTAAGAAGGATTCAACAGTCTTGTTGGTCATTCTCAGAACAACCTGTAGAAATCCTCAAGAAAAAATTAATTCTTGGCCAGAAATTACATGATTTTTGTAGGCCAAAGTCTCAAGAACCAAAGCAAATGATTATTTGAGGTGATCTGTTCCCATTTTATTCTCCAGAAATGAGTCAAGAAAGACTCAAGAAGTAATTATTCTTAGAAATACTGTTGCTCTGTTCTCAAGATTATTCACTGTCAGCACAGAAATTAGTTACTAAAGTCCTTTAATCTGAAAGATTGTTACCTCCCACCTTCCTCCAAAATAAAAAAAATAGAGCTCATCTTATCAGGTGCCTTGACAGTAAATTCTGTAATGAGCTGTGCACCAGCCAATGCTGATATCGTGGTTTTGATAAGCAGCTGTTTTCAGTAATCCATGCCTAGGCATCAAAACAATTTTCAGAGATTATACAGGAAATAAGATTACTTATCAAACAGCTACAAAATATGTGGACATTATATCAAGTTTGATTTTTATAAACTAGAACTTCCTAAAAGCCTGTTACAGCATTAAGGACAACATTCTCAAGAGGGAATTACAGATCAACAGAAAACCCTAAGGAAATGGCAATTTCAGTGTTAGTTGTGGAATAGACAGGTGCCAAGTCTGCCCTGAAGAGATTGTCTCAGCCTCTCCACATGACCCAGGGCATGCACGGTGCATGGAAAGCAAGAGTAATGCAGATATCTTGCAAAAACTGGAAGCTGCCAGGCAAGATAGTTACACTTTGTAAGCCTACCTAGTGGGGGTTGACTACTGCAACCCTGAAGACATAGTTACTAGACAAATTGTGCACTTATCAGGTGTCACACAGAGAAAAGAGCTCAGGTAAGCTGGGACTGCAAAGGTCCCTAGTACTGCAGGAGTCAGAAGGCTAAAATATTTTGAAACTTCCAGCTGCATTTTGAAGATATTTTTGATATTTCAATATAAACGATACAGAACTGTTTTTCAAACACAAAATGTACACAATTGTTTAATTACAACGTCAAAATAAAATGTTCATCAACTCTGCTGCTTAGAAATCCACACACAGACATATGCTTTAAAACTCTGGATGTAAAGACAAAATAGGTGAAAACAACAAGACAGAACCAGATACATTTCATTAGAATGTTCTGGAAAAAGCACTTGGAGGTTGCAGCAACTGCAGTCATAAGAACTTACAGCAGTTCCTGGTTTTATTCGTTCCTATTTAAATTGACATCATAGGAATAAAACTGTTTTTAAAGGAAAATAATAGATTTTTCAAATTAGGGTTACAAAAAAGTATTGCAGAATCAAGTAAAACAACTTAATTGCTTTTTCTGTTGTCATAAATGAGATCAAGGCTAATACTTTCTGTACAACAGGCCCAAGCAAGCCCTCTAGCTCACTTGCCTGTGTTTGACAGGCAAGTCATGGAGAAGGATTGCATACATTCGGGTTGCATATACCATGTGGAGCCCATTTTAATTCACATGTAAGATCCGTTGTATTTTTCCTCTTATCTGTAGAAGAATTATGTTCCAGTATCTTACCTCGTCTTGATATTTAAAGGGATCCTTCCATGAATTTTCACAACAGTGCATTTGTCAGAAAACACCCATATAGGTCACATTTATACCAGATAGTGACTTGCTGGCCACCAATCACTCTTTACTATGTGCTATACGAAAGATTAACTGAGACTTTTCCCATCCTTGAAAGCTTTCGACCCAAAAGATCAAGTCCTAAAGATAGCACAGGCTTAGTTACAGTCCTTACACTTGGGAATCTGGAAATCTGTTTTGTTCCCAGAGCTATGTTTAAGCACCTGTATACATGTGAGTGCAATTATAGAGAGATACAGACAGATTGTAGTCACCAGTTTTATTGGTTAATACTTATAGTGCAAGATTTACACCCTGGCCTGGTCAGTACTTCCACACACCTGCTCATTCCCATATACCCTCAAGGTACTGTTTTTCAGAATTAGAATTTGGACCTAAAGGAAGGCTTTGGTGCAAATAACCAGGGGGGACAGAGTGAAGGCCAAAAGAGGACATTTCAGCTCAGAACACTGCATTATCATGGCAACAAGATTGGTGAAAGGTCTGGAGAATAAGCCTTATGACAAGCAATTGAGGGACCTGGGGCTGTTTAGTCTGAAGAAGTAGCTGAGAAGAGACCTTAATATTGTTAACTACCTGAAAGGAGGTTGTAAAGATGTGGGTCTCTTCTCACAAATAACAAACAATAGAACAAGAGGAAATGGCCTTCAGCTGTGCCAGGAGTAGTTTAAGTTAGGCATTAGGAAAAACTTTGTTATTGAAAGGGTCATCATGCATTGGAACAGACTGCCCAAGGAGGGTGTTGAATTGCCATCCCTTGATTGCAATCCCATCACATAGATATAGAGCTTAGGGACATGGTTTAGCTGCGGGCTTGGTACTGTTGGGTTAATGGTTGAACTTGATATTAAAGGTTGCTTCCAACATAAATAATACTATGAACATGTACCCCTTTCTACCCCTTTCTATTCAGCGCACAGGGCTGCTCCATAGTCCTAAGATTACCTGCAACATCTCAGCCCCTCATATGGCCTTAGCAGACTTTACTGGAAGCAAGCATCAAGAATAACATAGTCTGCCCTAACAGCTACAATCTAGCAGAGAACTCAACAGCCCCAAAAAAGTTCTAAATATCCTATGGCAGTTATTACACAGCATCCTTCTGCACTTTTCAAAGACCTGTATGCCCATGGTTATGAACTTCAGCTTCATCCTTTAAGTATAAAGAAGAAAATATTTTGCTTTTTACTCTACCAACTTTAAGAACCAGTAAGACTAGCAAGCTGCTACCTGCACCAGAGTATGGATCAGTGTCATAGCTTGCAGTCTGGAGCATGTGACGGGGAAGCAGCAGTTCCAGTATTTCTTTTCTATTGGTTTGTGGTGGTAGCAGGTAAAGATTCCTTTGTGAGGTATAAGCGTAGTTGTGACCTCTTAAATATATCTAAAGGTAAGCATGGGCTGATAGGCACAGCACAGTTAAGAGAATAAGCTAGTCTAGTACTATTGTATACGTTTACCATGTGTACAATTTTTCCTGTCTGCACATTCAGGCTTACGTACAGGATTCAATCCTCATGGTTGAGACACAGAGCTGTGATTGATTCACTGCAATCTAGTAAAGAAAGGTCTGTGCAAGACTGAGCAGATTTATCTGTTTAGAATTCATCCCACAAGCATTTGCTACTGTTAGTTCAAAACCTCTTCAGTAGTAAGCTTCTGGATGAAATCTGGACAATCCCACCTGCACTTCTTAGGTCTTGAAATAAAGTTTTGAACAAAGGGAAAAATAAGACCAGGCAAACACAGTTTATTGTCTAACCCAGTTCCACTTACCAACAGCTTTTGGATATAATCTGTAATAAATGTTCATCAGTACACTAGCACTGCCATAAACTGTTGGTGAGCTATTCTTGGGGCTTGCCTCAACATAGGTAAAAAGCTACAAACACTTAAGTGTTGCAGAATGAGTGGGGAGTCTGTATTAGCTACAATTTCACTGCTTTCTAGTTTTTTGCACGACTCTCACTGGCACTAATACTATGGGTAGAAGGTAGAACTTCCAACCAGTACAAACAGAATGAGACACATGAAAATGATAAATATTGCTTTATTAAATTACTTTTATATTCCTAAAAAGAAATTTTCTGATTTCTATTGCAGAATTAAACGAAGGAAATTCATTGCTGTCTCTGCAGTTATCTAAATTTAGATACAAAATGTTGAAAAAAGATCAGCCTATCCAAGTTACATAAGAAAGGCAGAGAATAGACAGGTTCCCTCAGGACTCTTGAGGCTCAGAAATATGAAGTTCTATAATACAATGAAATTAAGAATTCAGCAATGTGTTGAACAATTGTAAACTGTAACTGCACTACTGGACCACATTATTCAGCAGTTTCCTTAAAGGTACGAACTGTGAACTGAACAAAAAGTGTAGCTGACACAGCAGATCTCATTTAGTTGTTCTCCGATTCACTCCCTCTAAGTCAAAGTTGTGAGATCAGCATTCAGCATTTAAATGCTAGGAAGGAAACTTGCCTCCATATATATAAGAAATTTCTCCATTCTATATTTATATAAAGTAACTAGCTGTTACAAATCAGTTTCAAGTAAAACAGGTGGCTGAGGCAAAAAAAATCAAAATCAGATCATACATAATTTTACTGTAAATACAGTAATTTGAAAAGATAAACACAAAACCTTAGCACTGACAAGATATCAATGCCGCCATATTATAGACATGTTGTGTCAGTAAAAAATCTAGGATCTATTATCAAAATTGAAGACATTCATTCCAGTCTCTGGTAATCTAATCTTAGTGCAAAACAGATGCTAAGATATATTTAGCAAAAAAGGTGATAGGTTTAAGGCCAAAAATTTGTTCAGTCATCACTATCGCTTCCAGATTCACTCAGCTGCAAGTCATTTCCTAGAAGAAAGACAGTCATCACATTAGTCATTTTCAGGGAAATACTTCTCTCAAGATATTCCCTTTCCCAATTAAAGGCTTACACAAACTAATTCCAAACAAGTCAGCGGGGTTGGACTGGATGATTTTTAAATGTCATTCTGCAAAGAGAGAATAAAGAGGTGTGGAGCCGAACTTGAGTGACAGAACCTTGGAGAGATGACTTTTCTACAACTTAGAATCTTGGCAAGGAAGCCCTTAGCTTATTAGCTACAAGTGCTTTTATTTAACATCACCAGATCACAAAAGACAACACCTAGCTGTCTCTGCCACCCACACTTTCATGCTTCATAATTGGGAAAACTGCTGGTGAATGCAGTTTTGTGAAAAACAAGTTGTTGTTCTTTCTGAAACACATCTGAATACAACTCAGCTGTGCTTGAAAACAGAGCAGTGTCTCAATCGGGAAGAGCAGCTCTTCGATGTACCATTTAAAGATGTATCAGTGACCTACTATTTGAAACAGGTTTTGGAACAAGTGAACAAACAAAACATCAAAAGCAATTTTACACAGTGCTTTAATTTGATGGATATGTATGTTCCAAAATGGGGAAGTAAAGAGACAGACTACATTGTGCTTGCAATAGATGTACATAGCCTTTCCAGAATGACAGATAACTGACAAAACAAAACCAATCAAACAAACTACACTCTACAAAATCTACATGAGTCTAGCAACTTCCCATTCTTTCTTGAGAACTAGTTCAAGCTAACATGCTTTTGTTTTCCCCACACCTGCCTTGTCAAACAGCTGTTAGAAAAAAAAAAAGGGCAAGATAAAGAGAAAGAAGATAAAAGTTGTGCAGAAACAGACTAGAAAACAAAGAAAAAACCAATCAAACAACAAAAACTCAAAATCACTGAAACTAAGTAGGCACACTATTTTCACATGCCCTTCCCTCAGCTGCAGCACCCTTCACAGATTATTTGTGAGCATGGGTAAAAAAGAAGTAACCTCAAGAGGGTAAACCCCACAAGACACTCAGGATCTTTTGTTATAGAGCATATCACAGTATCACAGTAATGATAAGGTTGGAAAAGACCTTAAAGATCATCCAGTCCAACCTAAACCCAAATAAACCAAGCCAATAATCATGCCACTCATCACTTCATCCAGACTAACCTTGAATACCTCCGGGGACAGTGACTCGACCACCTCTGTGGGCAGCCCATTCCAAAACCAGATCACTCTTTCAGTGAAAAATCTTTTCCTAATGTCGTCTAAACCTCCCCCAATGGAGCTTAAGACTATGACCCCTTAAGATCTGCCCATAGAAGATCTGCCAGAACACTGACTGACGTCTTTAACAAGGCTGCATTTAGCTTTCCTTTGTTTTCCACTATGTCATCACTAAAGCTTAGAAAATGGTACATGATGCTCTGCATGAAAATAGAAAACACTTTACATAAAGATAACAAGAGGAAAGATGGCCATTTCCAGCGATCTTTAGTACTACTGCAGACAATTTTTTCCAATTCTCTATATAGACAAAATAACAGGCTGTAAACATTCTAATATAAATTTATAAAGCCATCTTGAAAGAATAAAATTGTTTGACAATAATATTAAATAATACAATAAAAGAATATAGAATAAACAGTAAACATATATAAATATATGCATAATGTAATATATAAAAATAAATTCTAAAATACAATGACTAAAAAATATTATTTCAACATGGACAATGGCATTAAACTCATGCATTTATCGCTCAAAGGAAAACTGACAGTGAATTCTTTGAACTCCCAGCCCTGTTAGGTACTACCTACAAACAAGAAGATAACCTTCCCAACAGTGAGTCTGCAGCCTTCAAAAGTTATTTCAACAGAGTTAACAGAAATTACACAAACTCTATAAAATCAGCTAAAAAAAACAACGAAAGCCAGCAGATGGGAAAAGTACGAACTCCGAGTTCCAGAATCAGAAACAATGCATCAGGATTTACTTCTAGGTTGCTAGCCCAACCTACCTTCAGAAAACCACCAGAGAGATGGCAAATGACACAGACGAGTTGGTAGCTTTCAGTTGGGTTTGGTGTAAGAATGGAAAGTTCATTTAACTAGGACCCTGAGAAAACATCTAGACTCTATTGTACTTAGGAGGCAGCAATAAAGTGCTGAAAACAGCTGAATTCAGTTTTCACAATGTCAATTTCTTATGAGCAATATTAACTGGGGAAATACATTGCACTGCAAATTATGACATTTCCTACACTTTAGTCAGTGACTGTAGCACATTTCAGTTGAATTCTTGAGAGTTATAGTGGATTGAGAAACTCATAGGAGTGACCCATGTTTCTCCGATCTTAGTGGTGACACCAAAACCAAAGTGATACAAGGTAAAATCATTTCATGACTAGCTGCTTGTACCAGAGCACCAAGTATCAAAAGAAGTGAAGTTGTACTGAATACTATGTACATACCAGAAGGCCAGAGAGTCACCAATCTACGTCAATTTTTCTTTTGAAAATTACTTTGTTAGGTAACACTTGTTTAAACAAAAAGCCTGCATGTCATCTAAAACTTGTGAGGAATAGACTCATTAGTGGCACTATGTACAGACAAGGCAAGTTGTGAGCCTATATAAATCAACTTTTGAATGTAGAAAGGGCAAAAAGCAGTATTCTTGGGGCAGTATTGAGCCTTAGATTCCTGAAATGGTAGATTATGTATATCTGACAGAAGTATTTGGTTACTGTGCTCTAGACAACACCTCTTGTGATTTCAAAGTTCCACACAAACTCCAGATGTGTGATTTCTAAATGTAAGATGCTGTCTAAGCCCTGCTTAAGCCTTCTGTCTGCATAGAGCAAGCCAAATGAAAGCTTCACTAATTACCCAGTATGGTCGCGATTCTACAGAGGTGCACAAAACTAGTCACACATGTAAGCAGTAAAACCTCAGTACAGGATTAGACAAGAAAACAGCTCATGCTGACACTTGTTGATTCAATATTTTATTTTTGTAAAACATTATTTGAGATAGAAGAAACGACTGTACAGGACCCCAACTGACCCCAACTCTCTCGCCATTCAAACTAGAGCCATATGCTCTAGTTTCTCCAGGTTTCACCCTCCTGCCAAATTTCCTCAGCAAGAGAGCTAGAGAAACACATTCCATTAAAAGTAACTGTTCTGATCTTCATCTAGTTCCAGTGTATTTTAAGTGTTACATGTACTTGAAATTTGGGAAAGAATCATTTTAAGCAGTTAATAGACCTGTAACCAAAACAAGAGTAAAAGGGATTAAGCTGATGATCTAGACAAGCTCAGACAGTCAAGCCCAAAGCTTGATTCTGTAGAGGTTCTCCCTGTCAACATGGTTTTCAAACACCACCAAGCCACCAACTTTTCCTGTAAGTTTTGATGTCATGTTTTAAGCAGCATTTTCTCACTATGACTGTTGGAACTGGTGAACTTGGCCACCTGTGCTTGTAAGTGTACTTCTCAGTGGAAGCTTTGCCAGGTGGGATTTTGTCACTGGGGACAGAGCTTAATCTCGTTCTCATAATGTTTTTATTTAAAGCATGAAGAATGGGAAATCCCACCTGTGGATAAGGGTTAAAATAAATGGCACACACTGAAGTTATGCAAATTACAAACACAAAGACATTGTTCTCTACAGTGACAATAAAATGAAAGCAGAATTTAATCCTTTGCACACAAAGTCACAAGACTTTTTAGTCTGATCTTATCTGTTAACGCAGTACATAATTAAGTATCTATGCTAGTGATTTAGGTATTTAAATACCTGCTACAAAAAAACCTGTTCATGTTATCCAGTAAGTACTGAAATAAAAGTAGACCTGTCAGAATCTAAAATTTCAGCATAACAACTTTACATCTAAATGAAAAAAATATTAAAGATTTTAGGCTACGAACTAGGATTGATGGGAACATCTTCAAACTAGGAGCCTGCAGCTAATTAAGCACCTCATTAAAGATGTATTAATATCCAAAGGGTTACCATAGCTCAATACTCACTTCTATGTCTGAATACTCCTGCTATTTAGGTAGCAAACTGAAAATTCACTTACTAATGGGTTGGGGACTGTTTCCTGTCCAAACTCTGGTCTTGAATACTCTGAGCATTCAATTTCAGGCTGCACAACAACCACTTCTTGAAGAACATCACAGCTACTGTTCAAACTACACTTTTCAGGTGCCTATTATCTGAAAGTAAATCGCCTCCTCCCTTACATGCAAAGGGCAGGTTTGCCATGTTGCCCAATGGAACAGTGCCATGAACAATAGTAATTGAAGTAGCTAAGAATATACCCTCTTTTCATTAATTCAGAGTACTTTCCCATAGTTCTGCCCAAGAAATTATAAGTGTATGTTTTGGGAGTGCCCTGTTAGAGTATTTTCAATAGAAAACTACTGTTTTCCAGACCCAATGTATATAACTAGGAGGAAGCCAGAAGAGGTTAGAAAATATTTTCAACAGCATCAGCTTTAATATTTCTGGGGACAAAGAACATTCTAGTCCAGTGTCTAATTCAGACCACCACTGAACAATCAAACCCTAGCATCACTTCCCACAGTTTTAATTATAATGGAGACATGCTTAAAAAACAATATGGTTTCCTTTCAAAATCTTGATGTCTGGAATTGTGCACTAAGAAAAGAACGGTCTTTGTACTTACGTAGTGTATTCATCATATGACCACTGCTCTCGTGGGATCTGTTATGACTGGCATCTTTGTCAGGGACAGCCTGTTGTGGTATGGCAGACATAGTAGGCTGCGGCTGCAAATATGGCATTGACATAGGAAGAGAGGGCTTCATTTCCTCATCTTCAGAATCACTGGAACTATTTTCACTACTTGAAGAGGACGAAGAACTTTTAGAGTCAGAGGAACTGTCAGAGCTACTCAGCTGGTCCATGATACTGGCTTCTGCTTTTAGCTCTGCAAGCAATATGATTCATTTCCCAGTTAACATTAATCATAATTAAGTGTAAGAAAGAGGGAAGGAAATCATTAAATTAAAAAAAAATCAAACCCAGAAATCAGGTACGTGCATTATACCAACTAAAAAAAACCCAAACAAACCAAAATCATCAAAACTCTAGAATAAAGGGCACAAGCAAGCATTCAGCCTATCATGTGGCTCTCTTCTCTTGTAGCTATGGTACTTTCTCCCTTTCAAGCCAAGCAGTAGAACAAGGGTGACTGTGAACCCAAATGAACACCACATTCCACAGGGTAGTACATTGCACACAGCCTTTAATTTCTGCAACTAACAAGTCTCCCATATTTTCCCCAGCACCCCCAAATAACTGCAGTTGCAATCCCACAGTTAGCAGAAACATGTCTGCAGCTGCATCCAAAATGCCTCCCAGCAGTTCAACCTTACAATCAATGCACTTGTTAGGACTACATGACATTTTGCTCAAAATCAAATTAGGCACGAAAACTATGTAAGGGAGCCATCAATAGTTTCCATTATGAAGTTTTCACCAAAATCTTCTTGTCTTTATAGATTTGAAGAACAAGGAGGAATGATAGAACAACATGGGGCAGACAAGAAATACTGTAAATTAACAGATCAAACTGACTCAACCAACTTGTACTCTTGATGAAATAATTCACCTGACTACAGTAATATTTAGGAGAGTATGACTGAATGGATCATGCTGCACAATATGTATTATTGCATAACAAAATAATAGCCAAAATCCAGAATGAAGAAGAAATTAAGTTTTGCAAGAAGGATGCACACAATTGTCCAGAATAGGATTGCTGCTGAAGTGACAAGTCTGAAGCAGACCACCAAATCACAGTGGGTGGCAATTTCATACATCAGCTTGAGGAATTATCCAGAGCACAGAAGTTCATCATCGTAAGACTATAACTACCCAGATGTTTGTTGTGATGGTCTCACAAGGACTGGAATACTTCAGGAACAGCTTTGATACAGCAGACATAAAAAGCAAGCAGGAAAGCGGCTCATCTCACTTCAGATCTACCCAATTCAGAACAACAGGTTGAAGATGAAAGTAACCAAGATGCAGGAAAGCTCAGAGCTTAAATCAAGAGCAGAAGGGAGAAAAAAAGAATAAGCTTCAACTCAAACTTTCATGAAACCTTCCAATTCTGAGTTATCAAAGGCCACTCTAGAGGAAAGGTACTTAGGCCAGCCAGCCTTCTCAATGACCATTCTAAAGAATAACGAGGTTCAGTAAAAGTGACTTCTGAAATAGCATAGCTATGGCTAAAAGGACAAACTAACACAATATCAAGAACAGAAACTGAAATTGATACAAACATCAGGAAAGACAATGGGAGGGGGAAAAAAGAAAATTAAAAAAACTAAAGCACCATCCCATCACTAAGGATATGTGTAAATTAACAGCTGAGGACAGGGAAAAAAAAAAAATCAGAAAAGGCAAAAATTAGGATGCAGATAGTGGAATGATCAATAAATAATTTCAAAGTGAATTCCAGAGAGGAAAGGCCAAAGGAAGCAACCAATCTCCCATACATCTGGAGTTGTAAGCTAACTGAAAGATACCACTCAAGACCTATGCATTTAAATTACTCACTGTGTCATAGAAAATTTTAAGGCCAACAGTTAATAGCAAAAACCAAGGAATAAGATTTGCCTTGAAGGTTGGCTTCATTTAATTTAACAGAATTAAAAATAAAAGTTAACTTTCCTCCGCCCAGGAAAACAGAGTCAGTAACAAGTTTGAGGTAGTGTACTTCAGCAGGAATCGTCAGTTACACAACCATGGGTGAAGAACAAGTAAGTAGTCAACACCTTTGCAGAGTTTGTGATTTACAGGGGATCGCTATACACAGCAGTTCTACCACACTTCGCTATTGTGAAAATTACAAGCATTGCATTCAGACCTGACACTGTTTGGTCTTTGTGTATGAAGACAATTAGCTCCTGAAACACAGTCTTCTTGCGCAACTCAGCACTTCTAAAACCTCAGCTGAAACAATAAAGGTCTTACCTCAGTACTGCACTTCATACATTTTTTTGGCTAAGTGCAATATAGATAAAGGGGAGTGACAATGAATCGGATCTAGAAAATTTTGCTTCTAAGGAAAGACTGAACCAGCTGGTATCATTTTACACAAAGAATAGGAAAGACACAGCAGCTTCTGAGTATGGGAAGGACTGCTTAAAAGCAGCAGAGTAACCTGGTCTGTACTTGCATAATACATATGAAAGCAGTAGTGGAATTACTGTCTATTTATTAGGAACAGTAAGGAGAGCAAAACTCTTGAATGGATTGCCAGAGAGAACACAAGATCTATCACTGGAAGGCATCTTTCCAAAAGGTTTGTGAAATGAGGTCAGAAATCTGACTCTCAATATGTTTGACACCACTACTCCTCTTAAAACAAGCAACCACCAAGAAAAAGCATAACTCTGTTTCATGTGCTGGAGTTCTCCTTCCTCTTTGCAACCTTAAATTTATTCTAGTACTGTTTTGTAGTTATTGATTTCTGGTCAGAGTTTAAGACCTAAAAGGAAAAAAACCTCTAAACCCCAAACCTTCATAATGATGCATCTGAAAGAATCTGTCTGAAGAAATTCAGAACATCTTAGGAGGCAGATGTCAGATCCTATATACCTATCAGCATTTCTATAGCTTATAATTACAACCTGCCATAGTCCCCTTCAACCAAAAGGAAATAAGGCTTCCTATTAAACGAAATGTGAGTGTTGCACCAGAGTCTCTCAAGAATACAGGAAGCAGCACTGGTTAAGAGTTGATTTTAGCAGTCTTTTTCATTGCAGCCACATCTTTCACAAGGTCTTATCCCGTAATTTTAGAAGAATTTTGAGTTACAAAGCCGTGTAACCCATACATTGGCTGAGTGCAGAGAAAGAATGAGGAACAACGTCAAAATGGAAGCAATTCAGTTGGTTCCAGTGCCACAAAGCCACCAACTCTATACTTGATTAGAGTTGCAGAAGAAGACAGAATCAAGGAGAATGAGTAGTGGGACCTTTGGTATCATTAACCCTAAAAAAAAATAAAATCAGATGGACTATTACCTCAGCAAATTTCAAATGCTGCTTTGTTACTACTTGTGCCAGGGTAGACATTTCCATACCAGGATAAAGCATTTACATGATCAGCTTCTACTGTAAATCTCAAAACAAATAAATAAACAAAAAACAAACTACCCACACAAATGAAAAAACCTTGTCTCTTAAAATTTATCTGCTAGTTAAGAGCAAAATTTTTGAACCTTATGTGCCAGTGGAGCTTACCTCGTTCAATATCATCCATAGGAGAAGACGGAAACATCTTTTCTTTTGGTGGAGAACCTTTAACATTGTTTGGAACCTTAGTTGCATTTCGCATTTGCTGCTGTTGCTGCTCTATGCGAGACTGAACCTTACTGCTCCCATCAGCTCTGCATGTAAGAACAAAAGATTTTTACTTACTAGAAGAAAGTTTGCTAGGAAAAAGGAAAGAATTGACGGGAGACAGGACCTTAAATTATGGAATTATTTGTTACGACGTTCTAAATAGCATCATTAGATTTCTAGGTACATTATTATACTGGCATTTAATTATATATAGACGTATTAAGACTTTTTTTAAGTGCTAGTAACTTTAGCTCACTGTGAGTTGATTTGGTTTTACTAACTCTGGGTAAACAGGTATAATAATTCTGCTGGAAATGACTTATATAAACTCAGCAGTAGAAATAGAAAGTATTAAAAAACTCAGTGGGGAAAAAACCCAAGCCATTAATATTACAGAAACATGACAGGATTTATCTTATTTCCTCATTTAGAAGTCAGTGGATAGTAGGTAAGCTACTTTCTAAACATTTCTCCCCCTCTAAACTCACTAGAACACAGTTACCATTTCCTTTCAACTAGACACTTTTTATTTAAAACAAACCAAACCTAAGTTTCTTCTGCCAGTCAAGCCTTGAAAGCTGTGGAGTGCTGAGAAGGCAGACTGTTCACTGTATTGAACGATACCAGGCATTTTCTAAAAACTGTGTTTTGCTAAAAATAGTAATGGGTAGTTTTCCATCTCAATTTAGCCTCAATAACAAATTGATATTCACAGTGAGCAAAGTACAATTGTTTGTCCTGTAAAACACCCACCTGGTTTTTTTCACAGTGATGTTGCTACTAAGTTTCTCTAGGCGGCATTCTCCAGTGTCATGGTTGATAATTAAGATACATTCTTTTAGGTAAGGCTTCTTTGAGCCCTTGAACACAGTCACTGGTGGAGTTGAGCCCTATTAAATCAGAAGTTCAGTCAAGTGTTACTCCTGTAGCCTCCCCCCCACACACTTTAGAAACACTAACCCATCACAGTGATGACAAGTTCACTAAAAGTAGTAATTTCTAACCCTTAAAATTGTTCAGTTTATTCACATTACATTTATATTAGCTATGACCAAAAGCAGCTGGTGTTCAGCTACCATGGGATTTCACCCAGCTTAGCTTAGTTTGAAATTAAATGCTTGTTTCCCAAAAGAGAATTCTCACTGCGAGACTCCTTACTGAAAGGGGTTTCAGTTACCCTATCAGTAGAACAGTAAAGCATGGCAGGTAGTAAATGTTCCCTTTCCAGTCTTTCCTGCTTTAGCGCTGCACTAGAGCAATAAATACCAAGGGGAAATTTGCACTGCCAACATCCACATGAAGCTTTTCTGTGTACGCAACACTTCTGGGTCATCCTGCAGCATATTTCCAGTGTGGTAAATACACTTAAAGTTACAGTGCAGCTGTTTAACCTTTAGGTCTTTTGTAATTTTACCTTCGTAGAGCAACTGTTTTTCTACTCTAAAAATCACATAGGTGATCATGAAACAGCACTGAAATTTCACACCCTTCTATATTCTGTATATACTTGACAACAAAATTTATTCTTCCCTTCAGCCCACCCCTCTTACCTCAATATTTGGCAGTGTTATTGTCACCTGTTCACCTTTGCCAACTTCAAGGTCTCCTTCACAGGACATATCAATAGATGCAGGCTTAAAGTCATCTAAATATAAAACCAAATTGGATTATTTACAGGCTTTTCAGGAATCTTATATATATATATACACACCTATTCATTGCATTTGGAGGCTACAAAGCTAAAGCCTATTTTGCTAATGTATCATTTACCATTCCCCTGAGCAGATTATTCCATAAGTCAGTAGAATTCCAAGTCAAGGTGTTTTTTTCAAGATTCAGTCTCAGTGTTTAAACCTTTTTTGTTAAAATGAGAAAAATACTCCTAGGTTTTAATGGGGAAAAAAGTCAAAGGAGCCGGTTGATGTTTCAAAAAAATAAAGCTTTGCATATTTACTTTCAGAAAAAAAATTTAAAAATATCAATAAATAGCTCCTGAAAATGTTGATTTCAAACATGGTAGAAATAGAGGAGTGACTGAAACTACAAAGTCAGTCCTCAGCTTTCTGATTTTATTACCAGAGCACAAATGTCAGAAGCTGAGTAAAACTTGACTATCATTACATTTAATTTTGTCAATCATGAAATGACTGCCCCATGAAATATTAATTTTATTTTTTCCTTTTTTCTAACTTCTGAAGCATTGATTAAAATAAGGTTTAAGCACAAGAAGATATTAAAATCTGGATCTTTTTTAAAAACCTGAAACTTTGAAAACAAACATTGGCATTGCAGCTGCAAACATAGTGATCTACAAAATATTTCCACCACAAATGAAGTGGGAAGGGCTACAGCACACAGGCCTGCCTGCACAGATCTAGGGATACAGGACAACATCAAGAGATTCTACAGGGCACATGGTAACATGTATGGGTTCTAACCTGTGGCTTCAGTGAGCACAGGCTTAGGGCCAGTCTTGCTCCCTGGGGATGTCCAGTGCGCAGCCTCTCATACCGAGGAGCAGCACCCTTCTGCAGCTGAAGAGAAGTACAGAGGGGCCAAACACATAAAGGGGCTCCATTAGACAGCACGCCTCAGGGCCAGCAGTCAGCACACACTCCTTGCCTCACAACCTGTCACGTCATCTGCTGCAGGTCACAGGTGGTGGCACTCTTCCTGCTGGGGACCTTCCCAGTGCCATAACACTGCCCACAGCTGGGAACCGTAGCTCCAGCCTGCACACTGGGCAAGAAAACCAAGCTTTGAGCTGACAGGCAGGACACAGCAGCAGCCTTTGAGCTAAGAACCGCTCTTGCTAACCTTGTATATGTCAAAACTCTGCACAAGGATAAGTATGCAATTGTGCCAAAGTTTTCCATTTAACTTGAATATACTGCTACTACGTGGTTAAAATACTTTAGAAAAATCAGGATACTGATTCCTGTGTCCATAAAGAACTTCTGATCTTAACTTTTAACCAAGAGGTGTCTTCCCCTTTACTAATTTGTTACCAAAAACTTCAGGTGTCAGAAAAGACTGTTCCTGCATGTGCATTGGGCAGAACTGATGAACGTGCCAGTTTCTGTGTCTCATTTGTTGGAAACGACGAGAGATTTCAAAACAGACTTCAGAATAAATCATCAAATTACAGGAGTCAGCAAGAAATTGTAGGAATAGGAGGTACCAGACGCGGGTTTTAGTCTTCTTTAAAGTCTGGCTGAGCTTCAAGTTAAGAGCGTTTGTTTAAATTCATTTCTAGTTTTTGCCCGCTCCCTCCCCTCTCCCAGTTGCAGGCAGCAGCGCAGTTCCATTTGCTCACAGAAAGGACATTACCCATCCCACTGCCCAGCGGGGGGGTGGGGGAAGGCATACAAGACTTGCTCCAGAAAACCTACGCGAGACTGAATCTGGAGGAATCGGTCTCTAAATAACGAGGCACCAAAACCAGAAGCAGCAAGTCCTAAATTACAACTATAATCCTGAGAGTATTTGTTTCCTAGCTACCCTCTCAATCTCCGAGCACACACCTCTCTAGATAGTAATTATGTACTCAGGGAGGGTATGCTGCTGCCTTTGCGATTAATGCTGCCTTTAACCTCGGATTGCTGAATTGTACTTAACCTGTAAAGACTAAGCACAAGGGGAAGAGGAGCAAAACTCGATCTCATCGAGATTATATGATGGATGCAAAAGGAAGCAGCGAGGGGCAGCCCCAGGACACAAAGGGGCGACCACCCGCTCTGACCACGCTGCCCTTCTTCATCCAGCCAGGCTCCGCACTGATGCCCACCCCTCGAAAAACCAATTAGGTACCCAGCGTATTCCGAGTCACCCGGCTCTGGGCCCATCGATCCCCTAAACAGCTTCCCTAGCCCCCCCCAAGCTCACATCTCACGGTGTGGAAGGCGCAGCGCGGCTGCTTCTCGAAGCTCTCGCCCAGCTTCAGCACCCGCTCCTTGGGGTCGAAAAGGGACGGCACCGCTCCGTTCATCGTCTCGGCGGCGGCGCCTCGGACCGCACCTCACACCATGGCGAAACCGAGCGGACCCGCCGCTGCAGCCGCCGCCGCCGCCGCACATCTCCCTCACCGCCCGGACACGCCCCCCTAGGCACCTTTGGATACGCCCCCTCTGCCTTGCTGTGGTGAGCCACCCCCACATGGCACTCCATAAGCTGGCGGCGGCGGAGTCTCGCCTCCTCAATCCACGCGTCATAAGCAGCGTGGGTTTGGATTGGGCGGCGAGGCTGCCTCTCGGTACATTTCCAGGAGCGGAGACCGGGGGGAGGTGCCAGCCCCCACGCGGATATGCAAATGAATCCCTCCTCCCTTAGAGGAGGGTTCTGATTGGTGGAGGGTGCGGCTGCTACTGCCGCCGCTGCTGCCGCTGCCGCCGCCGCCGCCGCCGCCGCCGCCACCACGCAGCGGGGAGGGGACGGGGGGTGAGAGGTGCGCAGCTTTCAGTGGCGAGTTCGAGCTGCTGTCTTCCCCTCCCCCCCTGCATCCCCCGAGGTGGGGGAACCCCGCGCGGCAGCGGTGAGAAAGGGCCGGGGCAGGGGTTGGAAGTAGGTTCTCTCAGTTCCCGCAAAGCGGCCCCAGCGACTTCGCGGCGGCGGAACCGGCGCAGAGGTGGCTCCTGGGAGACGAAGCCCCGCTCCCTCCCTCCCCGCCTGCGGCTGAGGCGAGGCTGGCGACCCGCGGGGACCCTCTCCCGCTGCCCATCCAGTGGGGCCTCTCTAGGGCTGCTGGCAGAGCCGGTCCCACGGCCTCGGGAGTGCTGTGCAGCGACCTCCATGTTGTGTCCTTCCGCAGAGACAGGCCCGAGGCGCTTGGCGGGACACAGGGTCCCAGCCCGCTGTGCGGGAGCTGAAGGTGTGGTGGAAAGAGGAGCGTGAGGAGCTGCTGGCGGCACTGCAGCGCTTAGAAAGGGTCAGAGGTTGGAGCGGGCGGTACTGCGGCCTCTCGCCCTGCCCTATGGCCGAGGCGGCCTGCGCGAGGCTGGCGACTGTAGACCCCCGGGTGTTGGCTTTAGCTGCTCAGGTCACCGAGAGCAGGGAACAGGAGATCCCTCCACTGCTGCTGAAGTTAAGGGGTAATTAATCCTGCTTCTAATAGTTGAGTGAGCCAAGTGTGGACAGTCCTTATTCCTTGTGCTTCCTCGAATACAGGCGGTGTTTCTGACTATTTCTGCCAGGGCTGGAAGCTCGCTAGCGTGTACAGTACAGTTTTTCCTCAGAGCGGTACTGAGTGGCATTTGGCTTGGTGACAATAAGGAGGAGTTGGATAGCAAATGATCTCTTATTCCTGACTGACAAGTCTGCTTTGTAAGAGCTCTGCCGACGTGGGCAAGGGTTTTACATTTGGCAAAGTAATTTTTCCCAGTGCATTTGGGTGGAGAGCCAGAGTGGTCATCAGTTAACTTTTCAAGTCCTAACATAGAAACGCAATTTGGAGCTCCTCCGTGACTCCCCCTGGCTTTCCTTTTGCCACATGGCCACTGCTTATAGGAACGGTAGGAACAAGTTAGGTCCTGTTCTAAATTGGGATGTAATTATAAGGAAGCTATACATTTCACAGTGGTTATGGTTCTATCTGGCTTTGGAAATATATACAAATGGGCTATGTCCCAGGTATTATGTTTTTTCTACTAAATTTGTAATGTAAAAGTAGAAACTTAAGTTTAGCAATTCTAACCAATTGTTGTGTAATCTAAGAAATGATTTGTAGGTGTGGAAAATGCTGACAAGATACTTATGCTGCTGTTAGCACTTTCAAAGTTATCTTAATTCTGGCTATGTGTATGCGTATTCCTCTTAGATTTTCAAGAAAAAGAACTAAAAAAGCTTGCACATCAGAACCTTATGCCCCTCTGTCTCTCTTCCTACAGGTATCTTACATAGTGCTTCCTTGAGAAGTGAAGAATCAAAAAAAATTAAGCAAGATATATACGAGTATAATCTTACTCAGTACTGCATGCTGGTACTTAGACAAGACCATTCTCGGGTGTCTGGAGGCTGGGCCACTGCTGCCCATCTAGCAGAGATACTAAGGTACCAAAAAATTGCTAAGAAGGGTTGGGTTTTTTTGTTTTCTTTCTGGCCTTTCATCTTCTGCTTTTTCTTTTTAAGCTGTACTTACATTGGCTCCTATCCAAAACAAGGCTTGTTGTGCAGGAAAGGCCAGGGTTAAAGTGCAGGGAACAGTCAAGACTAGAGGGGTCAGGCATAGCCTAATTGGACCTGTTTAATTAATTTGCATTGTGTTTGGATGGACTGGGTAGACTGGTGGGAACTGTGTTTTGTGTTGGTTTTACTTTTTTTGTGATCAGTGCTTATCAATGTCACACTTTTCTTACCCTCTAATTGCTAATTTTGAATTGCAGCTACTCAAAGTTTATTTACTTAGATTTCATCTTGCAAAAATGTTCAGCCTGATTGACCCACATCTTAGCTTCCCTCTTAAAATAATCCATTTAATGTACATATTCCAAATATGTATTCATATTTGAAACATGGTTCATACAGATTAGGTAGCTTCACATAGTGATGTTTTGAGAAGTCATAGCTAGTAAATAAGACCACTTAAAACTCAAATCCCATCATAATTTTTGATGTCAGGAAAAAGAATAGGTTTTAAATTTTTCCTGAGTTGTTCACTAGTATCAGTGTGGAGTACAGAACTGAATCTTCCCAGTTGTAAAGCATGCAGTTTCTTGTAAAAGGTCTGACTGACAAGTCTGCAGAACAGATTTCTAGCCCACATTGTATTCCACGGTTAGAGAGAAGTTGTAGATGGTTGTAGACTGAAGACTTGGTGGTAAGCAGTATTTTTTTTAATACACGTTTTTGTTGCTGATCTGCATTCCCTTAATTATTTGGCTTCCTTTATCAGGCTTTTGTCTACCTTTCTATTTTTGCCTCTGTGGCCATCAGAGTCCTTCCCTGGCATGTGAAACAAGCCTGAACAGGTCTTGTGAAGCTAAAGGAGAAAGTTTGTTAGATATGCTTTAAACTGAAGCATGCTAGAATAAGTAGTAACGTATTGGCTGTCTATAGCTTGCCACTGATTCCCATTCCTTTTGAGGCAGCTACCTCGAAGCCAGTCACAGCAGTTAACTCTTGTTCCTTGTTGAATTGTCCCATGCCAGTGGAGCATTTCTTCTCCAGTGACATGACATTAATTCAAAAGCTGTTCAAACAGACCCTTCACTATTCAGATTGTTGATTGGTTGGGTTTTTTTTTCTATTGTAGTCATTGTTGTGTAGGTCTAGAGGTGAAAGAAGATCCTGAGGAATTTTACAAGAAACTTCTTCCTTCAGCCATAGACAATCTGCTGCTTTTGGGAAGACGCTTGCAAACACGATTTATCCGAGCAATCAAGGTATTCAGTTTTCATACTTAAAAAAGCAAAGAACTTCTGTAAACTTTCCTGGGTTACATATTCTGTAAGCAGGATATGTGAGCGACACTCTATTATGAAAATGTTTTCCAGAAATTACAATAGTTTCTTACGCCTTGGAGCTTTGGAAATGAAAACTCAGTTTGGAGCCTTTGCTGCGTTACATGTGCAAAGATAATTTGTTACTCTACACTGGTTTAGAGGGTTTGGCTAGTACTTTTTGCAAGTTCTAAAGGTGGGGGAAGGAATGCAACTATAAATAGAAGAATTAGACCAGTATGACAGGAGAAAATACCTTACAAAAGGCAGCATCTCAGTCACGGTACTGTCTTTTTAGCTTTGCATTAAATTAGTTCAGTCTTTGTAACAGCTCTGCTCCTACTGTTTTATTCAGCTGTACAGAAAAGGTTTAGGAAGTCTTGGGATTTTAAATAAAATCTGAAGTTTGTTTTGCCATATAATATCTTCTGCAAAGTTGGTTGTAAGCTGCAACATTGCGACCCCCAAAGGCAGACTTAACTGCATTTGGAGGTTTGGGCATTTTCTCATCTTTTCTCTCTGTGGTTGCAGAGAAGGACCTAGCCAAACTTAGGCTTTTGAAGCATTCAGAGTTCTAGAATCAAAAGGAAAAAAACAAACCCCACAAATAATTTAAGTAAACAACCCCATGGATTATTTTAGTTCATTTTAATATCCCTGTTTCCCTGTAGTATCTCATTTCTTGTCTCACTGGTTTCTTACACATAGATTTCCTGTAGAATACCGAGATCAACACACCAAACACAGTAAGTTTGCAGAAGCTATCAGTAGAGTAACATTTTCTTTTGGTTCAGTACTTTAAAAGTACATTTAATGCATAAGAAGGAAGCTTCCTGAATGACTTCCCAGGAGACTTGAGTCTTACCCGCAATATGTAACTTCCCCCACGCTTTCTTATTATGTCTCAGCCTATATGCTACTTGACTCATGCTTGTGGGTAAAGATTTCTTTTGAATGCAAATGCAGTCTACGTTATAATTAGTACTTTGGCTTTTAAACCTTGTGGTCTCAGAGGTGACTGGGTACCCAGACTTGGTGCTTGCTCAGTGGAACTTTGGAAATCCCACTCTACCAGTGGAGATTAGTAGTTTGTTCTGCCCTCATTTGCTTTTTGTATGAGCCTTTGAAGTGGAGGGAAGCGCTGAAATAGTTTTCAGAAATGGATGCATTGCTGAAACAGAGAACAGATAATACTACAGCTGAAGTTATTACTATGATTTGGTATCTCGTTGTCAGTAAGAACTGAATACAAAGTTAAACTGGGACTTACGGCACAGATCTAGAAATAAGACTTTCCACAGTCTCATTTGTGGAGGCTCGGTTAATGTGGGAGATACCAGGCCAAGCGCTTCTTAGTAATTGTCAGCAATGTAGTACTATCCATACCCCCGTTGCTGCCTACACACCAGGACTTCAGATTTCCCATGACCTGTGTCTCACACCTGGAGTACAGACTCTAGACTGTGTGTCTGTTCACACGTTCACACCTAGATTCTTCCTGGTTGCCTTTTCCAGTCCAGCGTTATCACAGGCAAGCACGTAACATAGTCTGTTTGGCAAGCTGAGCTATCGTATGCTATCATACAGCTTTTAAGCACAAACAAGACTTCTCTGTTCTTGTTGATGCTTTTTTTTTTTTAAGTATGTTTACATTTTCATGATTGATCTCTGGCTTTGCAGAACTTGCAAGTTTATTTTTTTGACTGATTTCTACGTTTTTACCAACCTCATATGGAAATTTGATGGAGTTTTGGCGTCCAAATCAGTGAGACCTTGCACACAAACCTTGCCACAGCATCAAACTGAAGTCCACAGTGAAGATATACACATACGTTTTTACCTGCTTCTGTTCTGTTCAGGATGAAGAAAAACAGGATTTTTTACGCTGGTTCCAAACAGTTACTGATGCCATCTGCTGGTTGCTCGGAGGCCACATTCAGCTAGCAGCATGTGGTAAGAGGAAGTAAACCCAGAACACACCTGAAAACTTAGTTATGGCAACTATAGATGTCAGGAATGGTTCTTAAGCTAATCTCCATCTAGTTTCCTAAACTGGATTAGATCTTTAACTCATAAAGTAATCCACTAAGCATAAATAGCAATATCTAAAGCAGAAAAATAATCCACTAAAGGGAAATACTGAAGAGTTCCTTTTCTAGTCTTTCAAAGACAAACATTAAAAGTGCTTTACTGTAATTTCACTTTGTGATTTTATACCTTTAAAAAAAGCAGTGTTTTTTTTTTCCTGGTAAGATGTAGTTGATTTTTTTTTACCTATCTGTGATTAACATATGCAGGAGTTTTGATGACAGTACCTTGCTGTCTCTGAAAAGTAGATAGCCTCGAAAACAGGTTTCTTAAATTGTGGCCTACCAGGAAATACTACAAGTACCTAATAAACCTCACTGTACACTTCTGACCAAAATAAGCTTTCAATTAAACCACAGTTCATCACACTTATTTTTAAAATGCAGACTTTGGCTTTGTTTCTAATTTAGAGCAAAAACCTAAGGATCATAATATGTGTAACTAAAACATGCACATCCAGGAACATTTTAAAATATGTAGGCAGTGGAACATTGGAACAGAAAAGCTAGTGCTTTAATGACATCAGTGGACTTGCATCGAATAAACCTGGTGTAATGAACTGTCAAAGTTGAAGTCCTAACCTTTTCTGAATATTGTTGCTGCAGTAATAATTCCACTGTTGTAATAAGAAATTGTTAGCAGTGGAACTTAAAAGGTTTTAGTTTTTATTCCATTGCTACTTCAGTGCCTGATGGATATCCGAAGTCAGAAAAACAGGGCTTTTTTTTAGGTGTTGAAGTAGTTTACTCTGAAACTTACTGGAATAAGTAAAAATCATACAAGAAGGCATTTGTTCCAGAAACAGGATCTGGTTTTACTTGCTGTGGCTTACGTTCCATAATGAAGTTTGTTTTATGGTGTTTTCAAGTCTGATTGCATTTCTTGTGTGCATGGTTGTTGGTTTTTTTCTTTATAGTACTACAAAATGATCACTTCCTGCAGTCGTTCATAAAAGATGATGTTGAAACAGCAATTGTAATGATGTCTGTTTTACACAAGGTTTTGAGGGTCAACAGGTTAGTTGTTTTCTTATCATTGATTTTTTTCGTTACTACTTGGTAAAATAGAATGCTGTTGGGTTTTTTTTTTCCCCCCCCAGTCTTTGTTGTTGAGATAGGAAAAATAGCTATTTTCTTATTGTTAAATTGAGGGAATGGGAATCAGTAGATTCATCAGTAATACTGCCTGGGTCAGAAGGCTGCTCAAGCTAGCTGGGTATGTTGGATTGCTGAATGCCTGGTACATCTCAAACTAAGTTACTGTTCATAAGTAAAAGCTCATAGTTTTTAATTAATGCTTGAATTCTGTCATGTCCTTTCCCCACCCCCTTTTTTTTTTTTCTTTTTGAAGTGCTGTTTTGCTCCAGGTTAATGAGGAAACTCTTCACTCTGTTTTGGATGAACTTGTTTACAAGCTTTCATCAACCACCAATCCTGTGGTAGGAAATGCTGCTACAAAAGTGCTGTTGGTGATGGCAAAATGTTGTAAGCAGCTTGTGAAGCTACTTATGGCTCGCTACAAAGGTTTGTACACGCATATGAGATCAGTCCCTTGGCATCTGCCTGCATTCACTGTGAAAATAGAAAGATGTTTCTTTCTCTCTCTCTGTTCAATGACCATCCAATACAGATGGAAGCTGTAGTGCTGTTTTGTTTTTTTACCTCCTGTTTGTTTTCACTGTAGTATAAGGATTGATGCCTCTTTCTGTTGTGTATTGAGGACACTGTGTGTGGCAACTTGTCTTTTAAAGCTGTTATTTGTCGGTTCTAACCTGATGGGCTCCTTTCTATATGATGTTCTGCATCTTTTTTTTCCTGTGCAGGTGGGATATTTGAGAGATCCCAGTAGCCTGTACTGACACATTTAAAGCTGTGTGCCAGACATCTGACAGTGTTAAGGCTCACTGGTCCAAAAGCATGAAAATCTTATATAAACCCACCTTCTGCCCTGGCTACTACATATCTGCTCACCTAATAGGTGCTGTTCAGTACTGAGCAACTTACTATCTTTTAATATGTGAGAATTCTGAGAATTCATGAAATGGGTTTATCATTTTGTCTTGATGCCTTTAGAGGAGGTGTCTGACTAAGCATATAATTTGTTCTGTATTATTCATTTTTTAATGAGTGTCCCATTTACTGTTGTCTCTAGTCTAGCAGGAAGTTCCAGAAAACCCCTTTGTCTTATGTCATGCCCATGAAAAGTAAGAAAGAAGCTGTAATGTTGGACAGGTCTTTTATACTCTGGATATTACAGACTCACAGAATTATGGAAGCTGGAAAATACCTCTGAGATCATCAAGTCCAGCCTATGACCTAACATCACCACATCAGCTAGACCGTTGCACTAAGTGCCGTGTCCAGTCTTTTCTTAAACACCTCCAGGGATGGCAACTCTACCTCCCTGGGCAGTCCATTCCAATGGACTTTCAATGAGGAGGTGCTTCCTAACATCTAACCTAAACCTCACCTGGCATGGTTTCAGGCCATGCCCTCTTGTCCAAGTTGGCTGGGAGAAGAGCATGCCCCCCCATCTGTCTGTAACTTCCTGAAGGGAAGTCACAGTGATATGGTCCCCTTTAAGTCTCTTTTTTTTCTAGGCTAAACAACCTCAGCTCCCGTAGCCTCTCTTGATAAGACTTTTTCTCTAGTCCCTTCACCAGCTTTGTTCTGCTCTGGCTTTGCTCCATTACCTCGGTACCTTTCTTGAAGCTAGGGACGCAGAGCTGCACACAGTACTCAAGGGAATACCTCACTAGTGCCCTGTACAGAGGGAGAATTACATCCCTAGTCCTGCTNCATTCCAATGGACTTTCAATGAGGAGGTGCTTCCTAACATCTAACCTAAACCTCACCTGGCATGGTTTCAGGCCATGCCCTCTTGTCCAAGTTGGCTGGGAGAAGAGCATGCCCCCCCATCTGTCTGTAACTTCCTGAAGGGAAGTCACAGTGATATGGTCCCCTTTAAGTCTCTTTTTTTTCTAGGCTAAACAACCTCAGCTCCCGTAGCCTCTCTTGATAAGACTTTTTCTCTAGTCCCTTCACCAGCTTTGTTCTGCTCTGGCTTTGCTCCATTACCTCGGTACCTTTCTTGAAGCTAGGGACGCAGAGCTGCACACAGTACTCAAGGGAATACCTCACTAGTGCCCTGTACAGAGGGAGAATTACATCCCTAGTCCTGCT
>VZRI01008999.1:36898-54532 GCA_013397515.1 Upupa epops
TACAGAGGGAGAATTACATCCCTAGTCCTGCTCGTCATGCAATTCCTGATACAACCACTCCTCCCCCAGTCTGTAGCTCTGCTGGGGGTTATTGTGGCCGAAATGTAGGATCCTGCGCTTGCTAAACCTCATCCCTTTGGCCTCTGCCCATTGACTCAGCCTGTCAGTTTTCTCTGCAGCATCCTCCCCCTCTACAGCAGATTGACACTCCCCCTCCCCCCGCCCCCTGGAGTGTCATCCATGAATTTACTAAGGGGAGACTTGATTCCCTCATTCAGGTCATCAGTAAAAATGTTGAATAGAACTGGGCCCAGCACTGATTCCAGAGGGATGCCACTGCTCACTGGGCACCAGCGGGATGGGGCACCATTCACAGACCACTCTCTGTGCCCAGTCATCCAGCCAGTTCATAACCCAGTGGAGGGTGCACCCATCCAAGCCATGGGCTGCCAGCTTTTCAAGGAGGATGCTGTAGGAGACTATGTCGAAGGCTTTGCTGAAGCCTAAGTCGACCAGGTCCACAGACTTTCCCTCATCTACCTGATGGCTCACCCACTTGTAGAATGAGGTTGGGTTGATTAGGCTAAACCCATGCTAGCTGGGCCTGATCCCCTGACCTTCTACCTGCCACTGGATGGCACTCAGGGTGATCTGTTCCATAACCTTGCCAGGCACTGAGGCCAGGCTGACAGGCCTGTAATTCTTCCTTCTGGCCCTTGTGGATGGGCACCATGCTGGCCAACCTCCAGTCATCTGGGACCTCCCCAGTTATTCAGGACCAGTGATACATGATGGGGAGTGACCTAGCTAGTACTTGCACCAACTCCTTAAGCACCCTGGGATGAATCCTGTAAGGACCCATAGGCTTCTTAGGATCGAAGTGGCACAGCAGGTCACTATTTCCTCCTGGATTACAGGGGAGATATTCTGAGTTGGTAGATGGGGAGCAGGAGTCCGGTTATCCTGAGGATAGCCAAGCTTTTTGTTAAAGACTGAGGCAGAGAAGGTGTTGCGTAACTCAGCCTTTTTTCTGTCTTTGATTACTCTGTTTCCCCCCCTTCATCCAATAAGAAGTGGAGATTTTCCCTGGTCCTCCTGTTATTACTGTATTTAAAAAACAGTCTTTATTATCCTTAACAGATTTGGCCAGATACAGCTCTAACTGAGCTTTTGCTTCTCTAATTCTATTTCTACATGACCGTACAATATCCTTAAATGCTTCCTGGTTCAGCTGCCCCCTCTTCCCAAAGGTGATATACTCTTTTTCTCCTGAGTTCTTGCAAAGATTCCCTGTTCAGCTAGGCTAGTCATCTTCCCTACTGGCCCATTTTTCAGGAGATAGGGACAGCCTGCTCCTATATCTTTAAGACTTCAAGAGGGCAGTTTGTCCATCCTTCCTGAATTCCTATAACTTTCAGGGCAGTCTCCCAAGGAACTTCATCGATCAGTCTCCTGAACAGGTCATTTTGCCCCGTGGAAGTCTAAGGTCTCTCCAAGGATTGACACATCAAACATCTCATGATCACTATGCCCTAGACAACCTCCAACTTTTACTTCTCCCACAAGGTTCTTCCTGTTCACAGGCAGCAGGGCCAAGATGGCACCTGCCCTGGTTGGCTCTCATTACCAGCCTGCTGTCTTTCCCTTAGCATCTCCACCAGCTGATATTTCACTCTCCCTGATGCTCCTCCAGTGTCTCTACTTTGTCTTTTAGCATTACCACCATTGTGAGCAGATAAAAATAGCCTTTTTATGAGGGCATAACCAGGTGGATAGATGATGGCAGAGCAGTGGATGTGGTTTATTTTGACTTCAGTGAGGCATTTGACACAGTCTCATATAGCATCCTTGCGGCCAAACTGAGGCAGTGTGGACTGCATAATTGGGTAGTGAGGTGGGTTGTGAACTGGCTGCAGGATAGAAGCCAGAGAGTAGTGGTTAATGGGACAGAGTCTAGTTGGAGGTCTGTATCTAGTGGGGTCCCCACAGGATTAGTTCTGGGACCAGTCCTCTTCAATCTATTCATGAATGACTTGAATGAGGGCGCACTTTCAGCAAGGTTACTGATGACACAAAACAGGGTGGCGTCTCTGACACCCCAGCAGACTGTGCTGCCATTGAGCAAGACCTGAACAGGCTAGAGAGCTGGATAGAGAGAAACTTAATGAGGTACAACAAGGGTAAGTGTAGAGTGTTGCATCAGGGCAAGAACAACCACAGATACCAGTATAGGTTGGGGGCTGACCTGTTGGAGAGCAGTGTAGGAGAAAGGGACCTGGGGGTCCTAGTGGACAGCAGAGTGTCTATGAGCCAGCAATTTGCGCTTTGTGGCCAGGAGGGCCATCAGCATCCGGGGGTGCATCATATGGGGGGGGGTTAGCAGATTGAGGAGCTTCTTCTCCCTTTCTAGTCTGCACTAGTGAGACCGCATCTGGAGTATTGTGTCCAGTACTGGGCCCCTCAGTTCAAGAAGGACACAGAACTGCTGGAGGGTGTCCATCATAGAGCAACAAAGATGATAAAGGAAGTGGAACACCTCCCTTATGAGGAAAGGCTGAGGGAACTGAATCTCTTGAGCTTGGAGAATAGGAGGCTGAAGGGTGACCTCATACATGTCTATAAGTATGTTTGGGATGGGTATCAAGAGGATGGAGCCAGGCTCTTCTCAAGGTCATCTGATGATACGACAAGGGGCAATGGGTGCAAGCTGGAACATAGGAGGTTCCATATAAATATCAGAAGAAACTTCTTCCCAGTGGAGGTAATGGAGCATTGTAACAGGCTGCCCAGGGGGGTTGTGGAGTCGTCTTCTTTGGAGACATTCAAGACCTGCCTGGATATGTTCCTGTGCAGCTTCGTTCAGGTGGTCCTGCTGTGGCAGGGGGATTGGACTGGATGATCTTACGAGGTCTCTTCTGATCCCTAATGATTCTATGATTCACCTAGCCGCATTTTATGGAGGTGCTGTCTCTGTCATTTCATGGAAGAGAGACATGCTGAGGAACTCCCAACAGCTGGATGTCTGCACAGCCACAGGACTGGGGTGGAGGGTACTGTCTGTGTCCCCATAGACAATATTGCTGGTCAAAATTTTTTATGAACAGCCTTAGTCTTCTGCGGACAAAGACAGTATGCTAAGAAAAAAGGTCCAGTTCCTTTCTGTTAGTGCTTGTACTGCCTACCTGTTAGGCAGTATGAGCCAGATACATTTTTGGCCATATCATATGAGCAGCTTTGCCACCTTTTTTCTACAGTATGGAGAGAGGAAGGTTGGGTTTTTCGTATATTAAGTGTAACGTGCCTAAGGCTGGTAACGTGTGGATTATTGTGAAGCTTCCTTGATGATCTTATCATTCCAACTACAGAATGCTGGCTGGTCTGAAGTGGTACAAGTCTCTGTCAAAGGGTTGTGTTTTATTTTACTCTGGTATGACAATATGCCATAGAGACTCTTCATCTCTCTTGTGTGTACGTTTCCTGTTTCCACTAAGAAAATAAACCAGGAAAAAGTTATATATTTGTGTGTGTTGTTGGGGTTTTTTTTAACGTTGGAGTCCTTACGTTAGCTATCACTAGGGGTTTGGACTCCTTTAGATAGTCTAAGGAGTTGCAGCAGTAATAAAAGTATTACAGCATTTCCACCATCTGTCCATTTCATTTAAGTAATTGTGCTTCAATGTGAGCTTTCTGTTAGCACAGACAGCCTGCCCAGTGGGAATGGGGACATCACCTGAACTGAGTTTGCATCTCTGAGACTAGCATGGTGTTTGCATCAGGTATCCAGGGAGACTTGATGTCTGCATGTGTTGACACATCTAAAAGGTGCACTTCAGGTACTCCCTTTTGGTACCTGAAAGGTGCATGTATTGTAGAGTCTGAACAGAAACTGGCAAACGATTTTGTCAGACCCACAGGTCTTCTGTTGAGGGAATGGCCTTGTGTTTCTGCAGGGCTCAGGCAGCCCTTGGGCACTCACTAACTCCATTTGGAGTCTCATCTGTCTCTCTCTCCTCAAATATCATCAACTTTCTGAAATGATGCATGTGTGATAGAACAGAGGTGTAATTTCTCTTAGCATAAAAGACTCTGTACTCCAGATCCTGTAAGTGTACATGACTGTTGGAGCCGCCTAGTGTATGAATATGTTTATGGAGAGTGATTTGAAGAGGAAAAAGTTCATTGAATCAGTAGTTCTTCAGGATGCAATGCAAACAGATGTTTGGTGTTCCTGCCTTCCTTGCTTTTTGCTCCAATTCCCTTCAGAACTCTCCGGCTCACTGGTTTGCCTGATACAAAGCTAAAAGGCATATGTTACCATCTACTTGCGTCCTGTGTGCAGCACAGGGAGTGTCTGTGTGTGATTTGAGGGGAGCACAACTGTGCTCTTTAGCTACTGTAAACTTCAAAAGCTTTTTAGTGCTCACATGTTTTAGATTATGCTATACAGATAAGACATTATTCCAGTTGTAAATCAATACATTTTATTATGAAAAAATTGAAAGCAGTGCTAATAAACCCTAGCACTTGCATGGTGCTTTACATCTTTTCTGTACTTTACAATGACTTTGTGATAAGACACTGAAAACACACTGGTAATTTAACTGCCAGTTGTGTAAACACATAAGCAGTGACCTAGGTGAACAAAATTACAATCACTGTATAATACTTTCCTGTGATGGTTGGAACCCCATCTGCATTCATTAATAGTGTGCTGCATTTAAACTCAAAGATGAACGATGGTGTTCGGCTCTAGTGTTCCTTTGCTTGTAGAATCTGATTTGATTTTTTTACTTGAAAATGCTGAAGAAAAATTCACTTTGTTGCTTTTATCTTTCTTAGGATTAAAAGGGCTTTTAAATAAACAGTGGACTGGCAAAGGATTTGACAAGGATCTCGGCCAACTCTTGGACCTGCTGTACTTGGAACAATCCAATGCAAAAGGAGAAATGCCTGTGTTTAATGAGACTTCTGTATGTGAAATCCTAGTTATATGTGGTCTGCATATGCTTAGAATAGGTTTACTCTATCGCTTTAGGGATGCTTTTCAAAGCCTGTGTTATTTTTTCACTATACTAATGGTTTTTATGTTTTCTATTTATTAATAATTTTTGCCTTCATAGTATTGAATACTTTGGGAAATTGTCCAATAATTAAGGTATGGCACCATGATTCAAGAGATTTGACTTTATGGTGCAGATTCACCATCAGTTTCTATACAATCTTAAGGGAAAAAAAGGTTTTATTAACTATAAAGCAAAAATAACTGCTTTTCTTACATCAGTGTTACAAATTTAAATCTCTGGATTTCAGACAGCATTGGTATAGAATTAAGTAATATAAAGAAAACCTTCAGTAAGAACATCACCTATGATCCCACCATCTCACTAGAGTGCCCAGTAGAAGGCATAGTGTGTTTTATGAACATAAGAAAATTTCACACGCAGGTATCTCGGAGATGATGCTTAAAAGGATTGAGTTATGTTTCTAGAGACCTGCTTTCCTGTTCAGCAGAGCAGGGTGTGTTGTGTTTGCTTGCTTCTTTGACATTTTCTAAATATAGGTATTTTTCTTTCATGTGTGTTGCATTTCATACTGAAAATACAATCTTTTTCCTGCTGACAATTTTCAAAAGCTGTCCTTCAGTTCTCTCTAGTGTAGTATTTTTATTTGAATCACTGTTTGAAATACCAAGTGCATTGGGTGCTTTAAATACAAATTCTGATTAATACCTCTAATACATGATCTGTGTTTGTGCTGTAGATTCATTTATTTACCACAGAGAACATCAGTCTAGGTGATCAGATTAGTTGATTAGCAGAGGGATCATGATAATAACTCCTTTATAATGCCTTAAATTCCCCAAGCTGTTACACATACTGAATTATGATGCATTTGAACACTGCTGGGGTTTTGGCCAAATGTTGACATTATTCTTGCTTGCATGTTTGTAACTAAGTGGTTTTACATGCAGAGAAATATATTCTACCAACTGCTTTATTAATTTTAGAGGCAATATCATGCAGCTTGTGTAATCCAGGCTACGTGGAGGGGATTTCAGACAAGGAAAAGGCTGAAAAAGCTACCCCAAATGGTGACCACTTTACAGAGAAATTTCAGGTAAATAGGATGTCTTTGTTAAAAACACTGAAGGTTTGGTTGGGTTGTACTGGACTTTGTTTTATTTCTCTCAGGTCACAGAGTGACAAGGTAAATTGAGGTCATGTAATCTAATGTCCAATTTGTAGAAAAGCCAGACTCAAAATGGGATCTGCCTCCTCAGGGCTGTATCTAATTCTTAAGGTCTCCAAGGATGGAGAGACCACAGTTTCATTTGTAATTCAGCACCAGAACCGGAAACTTTCCTCCTTGAGAACTCTTCCTGTATAGCCAGCAGGAATTTTTTTTGTTGCAGCTGTTTACCACTGGCTCTTGCCCTTTTTCTGTGCATCTGTAAGGGTCTGGCTCTGTCTTCTATGTAACACTTCTGTGTAACATCTTACCACCTGTCCCTGTATATCATACATTCTGTAGCCCTAGTTGCCTCTGTTTGGACAGTGTCTATCACTCTATAGTTTGTCAAGATGACTTCTACTGGGGGGCCTGCTAGTGAGTGGCCAATATTGCAGGTTTTCCTTCAAGAGTGCTGAGTAAAGCAAAGTAATAATCTTCTTTGACCTGCTGCCTCTGTGTTTGCTAGGGCAGCCCACTTCACAGATAGTCTTTTGTTACTGCAGGGGTATGCTGCTGGCTTCTGTTCATCTTGTGACCCACCAGGAACCCAAGGTCCTTTTCAATGGAGCCGCTTTCTAAGTGCCCAGCTAGGTTCATGAGGTTATTTTGTACCAGGCAGTAGAAATTCTCATTGCAGTGTCATGTGGTTTCTGTTGGCCCATTTTCTGTTTATGTGAAAGTCCCTGTTAGCCCTGCCCTGTATGGAAGATGTGATGACAGTACTGATAAAGTCAAAGAAGGTGAACATCTGTTGCTCTCCCCTCACCCACAGAGCCTGTCATCTCGCCAGAGAAGGCAATGATGTTGTTCAAACATGACTGAAAATCATTGAATGGCTAGGGTTGGAAGAGATCTTAAAGATCATCTAGTTCAAATCCCCCTGCATAGGCAGGGACACCTTCACTAGATCAGGTTACTCGGAGACCCATCCAACCTGGTCTTGAACACTTCCAGGACAGCCACAATTTCTTTGGGCAATCTGTTTTAGCATCTCACCACTCTCACAGGAAAGACATAATGTGTAACCTAAGTCTCTACTCTTCAAGTTTGTAACCATTTCTCCTTGTCCTCTTGCTACACACTAATATAAAAAGCCCTACTCCAGCTTTCTTGAAGGCCCCTTTCAGATATTGGAAATCTGCTATAAGGCCACCTTGGAGCTTCCTCGTCTACAGACTGAACTACCCCAACTTGCCCAGCTTATCCTCATGAGGGAGGTGCTCCAGCCCTTTTCTTAGAATTGCTCTCATTTGGACATGTTCCAGGAGCTCTGTGTCCTCCTTATGTTGAGGACTCCAGAACTGGATTTGCCTGTGATAAGTCTATGCTGGTTACTTCCTTTGACCTGTGTGGAAATAGCTTCCCTGAGGATTTGTTATCATGTCCTAGTGCATAGGTTTGAGCTGATCAAGGGAGCCTTCATCCTGAAGATGCCTTTTTCCAGTCAGCTGTTATTTCTGAAACAGAATTGCTGTTTCACTGCAGATTCTTACAGCAGAAACATCCAAACGACATACTTTCCCAGCAGTATAAAACTGCCACTTCTGGTGCCAAAAACTCCAACTGTCCCTTTTCCAGCTGCTAAGCTTTTCCATGACAAAAAACATATTCTATTATGCTTTTATATGTTTGGGGGTTTTTTTTGGGGGGGAGGGGGGGACCACAAAAAAAAAAACCACAAAAAAACACCCAAAAACAAACAAAAAAAAGGTAAAGGTGTGGCACATTGTAGCACTAAATAGCATTAAAAGATAATGTACTGGTAGTAGAACAAGTAACAAGCTCACAATTAACACAAAATTCTACCATAAATTGACAGTGTTGCTGTCCTAAGAGTTTTGGATCTGCTGTGCCAGAGTGCTGTAGAAACCAAGGCTGGCTCAGTGTAGTGCTTGCAAGACTTCATTCTGCATTAATATTTGAAAATTTGACTCTCAGAAGCAGAGTCACTTCAATGACCTAGAAATAGTATCCCTGAACTTGGAGCACCACTGACAAATGAAGCTATGTGAATATGATTCTTTTATTAAAGTAGGGTTTCAGCAGTTGCATTAACATGTTAGGCTAGCTCTTGAGGAATTTAGTATGGATTTGACATAGGTTAAGGGATCTAAACTGACTTCAGACCCTACAGGTTTTTCTGCACATTTTTGAGCATTACCGTGTCAAAAACTAGATCTTAGAAATCAATTTAGCCAATTCCCATTGCATTATGATCAAGGTGTTAGGAAGTAGACAGTTATGATGCGTTGTCTAGACTGGCATTAAGAAGGTATTGGACTATTTAGGGTCTAATCTTTAAATTCTGGATGATTTGCAGGGGTATGCATTGTGTCTATTGAGAGGCAGTTGTCACTCCGGCTTTTAATAGTCAGAGTATGGTTATACTCACAGATGTATTTTAGGACAAATGTAGTTAAATATTGCTGAGGCTGAAACTCCAAAGTTGGCTTCCCTGTGCCTGCAGTAGAATATGCTAAACTCTGCAAGTTACAAACTTCTGAAACCCTGTGGTTTTATAAGTGTCTTCTCAGGGAATTACAGTGAAGCCTTGACGTTAGTTCACTTTTACGTAGCTAATGGTTACTGTTACGACGGCAATAATTTGTATTAATCATGCATAAAAGATAAAATTTAATATATATAAAGAAGGGAGCTTAGTTCTTGCTGTGTTTTGTTTCAGTGTGGTCTTGTGCAAATGAATGAAGAAGAGAATATACTTTGCTGACTAGGCAGGAAAGAATCATTTAAAATACCTGTCAGACGCTAGTGGTAGTTTCACAGATGCACATCTGAGAAGTTCATGAAACATTCCTGTAGTTTTGC
This sequence comes from Upupa epops, assembly GCA_013397515.1. Taxonomy (NCBI): domain Eukaryota; kingdom Metazoa; phylum Chordata; class Aves; order Bucerotiformes; family Upupidae; genus Upupa; species Upupa epops. The sequence continues at coordinate 45,956 of VZRI01008999.1, forward strand.
ACCTAGTAGAGCTGATAACAATTTTTAGGGGAAATCAGTAATACTTTTATCAAGAAAATGTCATGGAAAGTCCTATTTGATCTTGTGACATCATTTCACTTGGAAGTATAATATGTGTCTGTCTGAATTTAAAATGCAAAGATTTATAGCTCTGATTTTTCAGAAATGCATGAGATGAAAACTTCTAGTTTCCTTGAGACCATTTTAATGTAATCACATATATCATGACCTGTCTCAGTAGGTGTAGGCACACTTCAGCTTTGCATCACTGTCATAAGAGGATTATGGTGGGGAATGTTTTATTAGTTAAGGGTCAGATCTTTAAGCTCAGATTATCTTGTTTAAAAACTGCTTCCATTCTATCTTTCTCAACCCAGTTTTGGAGACTGAGAACAAAGTATAGTTGGTGGAGAAATTACAGCTCAGGTGTGTGGCTCACACCAATACCAAAACTGCTGGACAGAAGTTCTAGTCAACAGCCTTTTTTCCTTTTCTGGGCTCCCTATGCCTGTGCTCTGACCATTTCTTACCTTTTCTAGTGTTCAAAGTGCCATCTTCATTATCCTTGGAAAAGTGCTACAAGAGAGCAGAAGTCAGGGCTGTTGGCCTAGTGGGAGTACTCAGGTCCTGAGTGGGCAAGTGATCTTGCTACAATAGGAGAAGAGGTCACATCTTTACCTCATTGTGGGATGAACTTGTAAAGTGTCAAGCATTAAGCTGGTAACAAGGTCATGTCATTTGGGATAACAAAGAGGTGAGAGGACAGCTCTAGCACACAGTTCCTCATGCTTCACGAAGACCATGTTCAAGTGGTATTGACAATTATTAGCATTTATACATGAGTATATGTAGTATTAATGTATTGGTCTCTGTATTAATATGTTAGTGTATATGTAATTGATACACAGGGTATTACTAGTTTAAACATACTCCAGGGCCAATTACTGAGTTTTTTCAGTTGTCTTATCTATGAAACATCTGGGAATTTTACAATGACAGGCACAGTAGGGCAACACCCTAAAATCAGATTATGGTAACTAGTACAGATCAGGAACAATTTGCAAGAAAATCCTCTCTTAGTGTTCTGTTAACAATGCAGATGGAGAAAGTGTGTCAGTCTACATTCCTGGAGAAGAAAAATCCATCCAAATTTTAGGAAATGAGCCTTAACGGCCAACGTTCTGATCTGCTCTTGCAGTCAGTACAAAAATAACAGCACACATGACAGAAATCAGGTGTGGTGTGTGCTGATGGATGCAAGGGGGAAAGGTTCCTACTGTAGCAGATGGTTAATGTTGTTTTACCTCTTCCCCAGATGATGGAATCAAAGTTGTTACAGTTCATGCTGGCTGTGCATGTCCTACATGGAGTATAACTCCCTTCAGGGTCCTTGGAACTTTATCTGAAGTAGAAACAAAAATCCTTTGATTTGTTATGAGCTTGAGTGACTGGCTCAGCACATTTCATGGCTATAGATAGTTTAGTAGTTTGCTGTCATTGCTTAGTGTGGTCCTGCAGCCCACAGCTGGGATGGTGGATCATTTTATGGATTTCTTCCCTTGGTGGTGGATCAAAGAAAGAGTGATGCTTTTAAGAAAAGTACAACTTGAGATAATTGTTTTCATATTTGTGTATTGCAGAGTTAAACGCGAACAGGAGCTGCAACATTTACAAAAACAGCAGGAAGATGAGGCTCTAAAACTGCAAGTGCAACTTCAGAGACAGAGGGCCATGAGACTCTTCCATGAGCGACAGCTGGCTGTACTGGAAATAATCCATCCCAGTATGATGTATAGTAAACTATATCAGAAGATTGAATTGTCTGGGTCTCCTTAAGATCAGTTTCCCCAAACATATTTTGTGATCTTCCCTGTCTGCTTGTACTGTAGTCTTACTGCCTCTTCCTGACCCTGTTATCTGACAGAGAACATGTTAATTCTATGAGGGCTCAGTAGCTACTGATGCAGGCCTGCTTCCCTCAAAATGATGCAGAGAAAGCAAAATCCAGCTATCTTACATTACAAAGTTCCATTGCAGCTTCAAGTCCCTGAGACATGGTCCACAGTTAGCAGACATTCGAGGAAGAGGGGGTTTTATGTGTGATAGCACCGAAGTTTTTTTGGTACTATCTAGTTTGAGTATTAAAAACGTAAATTGTTAAGAGGTACCAACCCACACTCCTATAACTTGGGTTTTGTTATGTTTGTAGGTCAGGTAAATAAGTACATGGAAGAAGTAGAGGGGAAATCAGCATTAACTATCCAGAGATTCTGGCGAGGGTATAAAGCAAGAAGAAATTTGCACCAAGAGAGACAATCTCTTAAGGAGTATAAGGCAGCTGTCATTATTCAGAGAGCAGTAAGTACATAGTATGCTTTGTTCTAACATGGAATAGTACTGAGCAGACTTGTGATGCTTTAAAAACTCTCTGTTTACTCTCTTACTGTCAATGTAGCTATAATTTATTACAAAAATAATCAGAGGATGATAAGATAGAGCCACAAGTTGCTGAGATGGGTTATATCTTACATAGGCTACAAAGTTTGATACAGTCTTGTAACTAAAATGTACGAGCTGACACTTGGAAACTTAAGGTTGGAGTTTCACCATGCTACAGATGAGTCAGTAATTATGAGTGTGTGTTTTTACTAACTATTTAGCATTCATGCTGACTGTTGGATGTTGTCTTTTCAGCATTGTAGCTAAATTTATGCTTTAACAGACACAGTACTGAAACATTATTCTTTCACTGATTGATTATAAACAAAGCAAGAACACAAACTTCCTGTCTGTGATTGTCTCATTTGCTTGTGTTCTTTACAAAGGCTTGTAAATTCTTGGAAAAGCAAAGAAGGAAGAAACCTTTCTCTGCTTGGAAAGTTCCCAAGGGACTGACTGATGAGCAGAGACTGGCTTTGAAGCAGAAGGTGGATGACTACATCAAATTGCATCCGGTCTGTTCCTTAGTCATTTCATAATTTGCATTAACGATGCAACATAAAATGCTGTGGGGATAAAATACATCCAGCTTCATAAACTTTGATCAAGATAATCCATTTGAGGTATGCTTACACTAACCCTTCTTGTTTGAGAGCCAGGTGCCAGGATATTGGGAATTTTAACCATTAGTCTAATAAAAAGTGTCAAAGCAAACAGTAATTGGAAAATTTATATACTTGATGATGAATAGCTCTGGAGAGAGCTGTGGAGGAAGCAAAATTATTAACAATTAAGGACAGCATTTGCATTTCTTGTTTAGATGTTATTCTGTCCCCCAAAAATTTAAAGTACCCAGCTCCTAATGGTAACAAACCATTACTTTTCTCCAGGCTTCCCAAATGTCAGAAGAAATGAGTAAGGAATTACATGTGCAGGCCCAAGAAAAACTTGCACAGTTCCTGTTGAGGAGCAGACTGGTTCGGAGAACAGATCAGCAGAGAGAAACATTACTGGCCCAGGTCAACACTGATGTGGAGCTGCTAATGAGTATGTGACTGGTGTGGTCATAGTTTTGATTGCCGTTTGGATTGTATTCATTTAGAGATACAATTAGAGGAAACAGTGGTAAAGCCTCATTTCAGAACTGAAGTATCTTTCTTCTTTTGCCATGTGCCTTCTCTGAGATGATGGCTTTTTGTTAAAGATTAATCGGGTGTTGCTGTAGGTCAAGTAGACAAACCTGCTTCTCAAACAGCATCTTCTAAAAGTCTGTCCATGGTACAGTCACAGGGAAAGCAGTGTCCCTGTAAAAGGCCTTAAAATTTCTGACAATAGTAATCACGTACAGCCTTTTCCTCTGCCTTTGTTTTGCTTTGTTCTTTTTTCATGTAAGCTGCTGAGTGAAACAGTTTTTCCAAGGAAAGAGGGAAATCTTTAAGATATGAATTCTGTACCGTGTTGTCATTTTCTCTGGCTGTATTTGAAATGAAATTCACTATTGTGTTATCTTAATTCTAGACAAGTAGCCAAATAAAAGAGTGAGAATAGCAAACTGCAGCCACCAGAGAGCACCCAAGCTGGGCAAAATTCAGCAAGTTACTGAAATTCATTCTTCAGGCTTGTCAGGTGCTGTGTCACTGCAGCTTATCACTCTCTGAAAAGGCAAATCAGCAACACCCTCTCACACTGCTGGGTCCCCCAGGTAGGGAACCCACAGTGCTGCTGCGTCAGAGCCATGGAAACACTTTGCTCATGTTACCCTGCACCAGGAGCCTTGATCAAATAGTAGCAACCCAGAGGTCCTCTTAGACCATAGTTTTACAAGTTGTTCTGGTTGATGCAACCACTGTTCCTGAATGAAGTAGTCCCACATTTCCCCTTCTCCCTTCCCTATTATGTATTTTCAGTTTAGCATTAATTTGGATCACCTTTATCATGCAGCCATAACATGGTAATGCCAGTGGGAAGTAGGAGGGTAGTGTTCTTTCTTTTATTTTCAAATACTTGTAAAACAAAAATACAGGAAACACTTCTTGTTTTTGCAGGTGCTCCAGGATTAGCAGAAACCACAGAAAAAGATCTTGATGTATTTATGAGTCGATCAGTCCCTGTAGCTACCAAGGCAAGACAATCCCACAACACTATGCTGAAATACACTCATTGGCCATGGTGGAAGAAGCTTGAAGAAGACGAGTTTGTGGAGGAGAATGTTGTTCCTGATGATGCTCTAAATGCAGAACTGGGAACTCTTTTTATTAGTGGAAGGAAATGCGTTTAGCTAATAGACAGAAGAATTTCTTACTCAACCAGTCTCATACCTGGCATTATGCATTCAGTTGCATCTGTTTTTAAGGAAGAAAAACAATTGAATTGTAATACAAAGCCCTGAAATAGATTCGAGACTTATTTAGTGCATTTTACTTAGTAAGAACCTCTTCCTGTACACCACCAGTTAGATCCTATTGATGTGCTATTGCAAATAGGATTTAAGTGCTGTAGTTACAAATGAGGCCGCATTGTTCTTTGGATTTCTTTAAAATTCAGTTCATAACCTTTGTCTTTTCGCTTCTTATTCACACTTGGATGCATAAAAAATCATCCCATAGTAAAAGCCTGTGCTTTTATGGAAAAGCATTTTATTGCATGGTGTGTTTTTAGATAAAAGTATGTTAAGAACAGACCAAGACAACAGAAGTACAGGCAGGCTGGGTGCTTACATTGGGGTAAAACAGCTGACTCCAAAGCTTGGCTCAAGGAACCTCCAACAGCCTCCTGATAGCAACAAGGGAAGGAAAGAAGTGCTAATGTGTTCTCTTTTTTTAAGCACGAAGGGCTTTCCACAGCCATTGCAGTGCGTTGTAACGTGGGCACAGTCCAAGCTGTCATGGCATTGTAGCTTCAGTGTGACCATCTGGGCTGCCAGCTCTGTCCTCTTAAACCATGCAGATGCTGCTTAATCCAGTAAAGTCTCTAGTGCAGGACCTCTGCAGTTGCTGTGACCCATCACACAGTAAAACCTACACTCGAGAGCTGAAGGTTGCTGCTTGCCAATGCACCCAGAAAGAAAGGAGGGCTCAAGGCTTCAGTCAGTGCTGTAGGTGCCTCTGCTGTTTTTCAGTTGGGAGGCCCAGAGTGTTTTAAGAACTAAACCTTACCTCACTTCAGGGGAGGAAAAAGTGCAGTGATTTCTGCCAGTTGCATATGGCCAGCAATACTGGATCAGCATGTTTGTTTTCTATTGTCTGTAGTTTTTGAGTTTTCATTTTAGTGGAGATGAATGGAAAACAAACAAATAGAAATAGTGGGCAGAAGCCCAAGCTCATTCAGATGCAGATGATACACTGAAATTAATAACCGTTGCCAAGAAAAAGGGCTGTGCTCTGTGTTAATTTTTTTAAGAGCTGTGTTTTGGAAGGCATTGAATTGGCTCTCAGTTCCTTTCTTGGAGCAATCCATTAACTATTTTGCAGGACACTTGCATGTGTCTGTCTGTTGAGTTACATAGTGTCCTGCACAGCCTTACTATTGGTTTTGGTCCATGCCCATAACAAGATAAAGTGGAGGGACTGGGGCAATCACTGAATGCTTCAGGGAATGGGAGTTCTGGCACTAGAAGAGGCCCAGTGTCTCTGGGTGAACTGCAGGATAGGAGAAGTGGAGGAGGAGCAGAGGAGAAGCTAGAGTTAGGAGGGCAGCAGCACTCAGGTCATTAAATATTGATGCTGTGTAAGCTGGCCTGTGGGGGTGATTTAGCTGAATTGCAGGTTTCTGTTGCGGTGATAAATTGGACCAATTTGTCATGTGGTTTTGTTTCTTCCCTCCCTTAAGTAAAGCTATACAACAACATTACTGTTACAGCTTCAGTAGCAGCAAACCAGCTGGAAAAAAAATCCTCTTATGGATATGGATAAAAAAGAAGGGAGACAACTGTGTTCCTGCTGAAGGTGCTACCAGGGTCATGAGGCAGAAATAAGGCAGCAAAAGGAACAGAACCAAACAATCACTTAATCTTTTCAGAGCTGGAGACAAAGCAGTGTCCTCTGCTGGCTCTTGCAACTGAGGAAAATTCCAGTTTATGCAGTCAGGTACTTTATTTTCAGCTTTAGCTGTAACTGGACTCTGCAAACAACAGGATGCAAGTCTCCAGCAGAGTTGGGCATGCGCTTGAGAGTCTGCTGCTAAGTCCAAGGTTGTCTCCAGGCCTTTCAGACTGTAACTGGAGCTCTGAGCTGAGGACAGGAGATAACCCTGATGCTATTTCACCTCCTGCATGAGTTTTCTGCTGATGATTTCCATGGGAGCAGAATGTGGTCTGAACATCTGCTCTCCACTGCAGAGTATCACATATTTCAAGTACAACAAGAAATGGAAGCTTTCTTCTCCAAGTGGTGGAATCAGGGCTATTTATAAATGAGAATCTATCAGAAAAGGAGGCAGCTCTTCACAGCTCTCATCATTGCAAAGATAATTGCTATAGGTCTCCCAAGTTCTCATAACCATCCTTCTTTATGGCATGGAAACACCAGATCATCCTCCAGGCACTCTTGTGTACAGTGAGAAACTCTGTAATAGATTGCTTAGTAAATAAGAGATACATGGGCTCATTTACCTGGGGGAACTGAAGTCATTCTTAAGTCTGAAGTCATGCCTCCTGTCCCCTCTCCCCTGTACTCCCTAAAGACAAGGTTGGGTTGGTCCCAGCAGTGTTCTTAAGTCTAGAAATGAAGAGTCTGGCAGGTGACAACCAAGGTCAGGACACCATGGCTTTGGCAGTTTTTCCTAGCTGTGCTGAAGAGCTCATCTGTGACCTTGAGCAGTCTGTCTTTTCCTGTCTCCACTGGGACTTACTGAGGATGTTTCATACACTGCATTTGTGATTTGTTTCAAGAAGGTTCAGTGGAGGAAGCTGTGTGAGTCCGGCGCTACTGAAATTATTCTCTGCTGAGGTAAAATGGCAGTTTGACAGGCCCAGATGAGAAAACATTTGTGTAATCAGATGTTGAACACACAGAATTCAGGACTGCCATGCTGTTCATTTCTTTCCTAGTTCAGTTTTTCTCTGCAGAATTCAGTTGTATACCTAATTACATCCTCAGACAGAAACAATCTTTACCAATGCTTGATCTCTTCATAAAATCAATTGAAATAAGCAATTCTGGTCAGGGAAACTTCATTTGACATATCTTACCAATGCAGAACTTGTTTGTCACAAGAGGAACATACACACATACAGGACAGATAGTAAGACCTAGCTCACTGAACAGTGACACATAATCCTAGAAAACATTGGAGCAACCACTAAGTTTGCCAAGTCCTTACTATATGAGAGAGAAGAGGCTCTCAAGCAGGCATGCTACCTCTAAAATGACTGGTGAATTAAAATGCAATAGATGCAAATGCAGGACACTGCTGATTTCTACGCTTGGGGTAAAACAAAGGCATTACCATCACTTTGGCTTTATTCTTGGAGCAGCTTGCTGAGCTGAAGTGACACTGTCGAGACTAGTACAAGAAGATAGTCACCAGAGCTACACTTCATAGAATCACCAGGGATTGGAAGAGACCTTGAAAGATCATCTAGTCCAATCCCCCTGCCACAGCAGGACACCCTGACCAGGTCCAGGTGGATTTAAAATGTCTCCAGAAAAGGAGACTCCAAAAACTTCCCCAGGCATAGAATGGTTTAGCTTGGAAGAGACCTTAAAAATCATCCCTTTGCACCCCCCTGCCATGGGCAGGGACATCTCTCATCAGGCCAGGTTGCCCCGAGTCCTATCCGACCTCATCTTGAACACTTCCAAGGTTGAGGCATCCAAAACCCCTCTGAGTAACTTGTTCCAGTACCTCACTACCCTCATAGTGAGAGGAATTTCTTCCCAAGGACTAATCTAAATATATCCTCTACTAGCTTAAAACCATTCCCCCTTGTCCTATCACCGGAGTCCCTAGTAGAAAGTCCCTCTCCAGCTTTTCCGTAGCCTCTTTCAGGGCCTTAGGACAACAGAGAGATCTAGGACCGCTGATTAGGTCAGACTAAAGCAGAGCTGTGAGATGTGAAGAGCAAGCGACTCCGACACGAGGCGAGGAAGCCGACAGCTGATCGAGACCCGCTCTGACCCTCTGCCACCGCCCCCTCCC
>VZRI01008999.1:54656-115493 GCA_013397515.1 Upupa epops
ACTCCGCCGCGCCGGTGGAGCCGTTCTCCTCAGGGGAGAGCGGTGCGGGGCACCCGCTCCTTGAGGAAAGGTAACAAAGGCAAATGGGTGCGCGACGAGAGGACTGCGGTGGCCTCTCTGCGTTTCCCATCCCGCACCTCTCTCCCTGACACCCGCTCGCTGTTGGGGACCCATATCCCCCCGATAACGCCCATCTGCCATCTCCCCGCTGTGACACGCTCTGCGCTGGGCAGCTGGCTCGCCCGAGCTGCAGGAGCCTGCGAGGGACTTCGGGCATTGCAGCCCGGCTCCTAAAACAGCGGCCGCAGGGGCAGCCGGGCAGATTTAGAGCCTTTTAGGTGCCGCGGAGGTTTCGTCTTGTGCCAGGTGGAATATGGTGTGCTGGTGCGGTACCAGGCAGAGTTGAATTGTGAGGGGTGGCTGAGCAGCTCTTTACATCTGCGGGGTGCAAGTGAGGCATTTCTTCGTTACCCTGTGGTTCATGACATTTTCAAATCCAGGATGCATTTTACCAAATCCATAATAGGTTTTGATACCCGAGGCGAGGCAGCTGTTTGAATCCACAGAGGTGGAAGTTTTACTGCATTATTGAAAATAGTAGCCACGTCAGAATTCCCTGGAGGGAAAGCCATAAAACCTGCTCCTACCATTTTTCTTTACACTGCAGCAAAGCAGCACTGGATGCATCTACAGTTTTGTTGTCCCTCATTTCCTAGTCATTATTGTGGCATAGAAAAGCATTATAAGCAATTCTTCATTGTTTGTTGGCATTACAGTAAGGTGTGAGAGCTTGGTACTGTGGTTTTTTGTTTTTTCATTCAGGGCTCTAAAATGCTGCACAGACATCAGTTAAGACTGGGAACCCCGCTGCAAGTTGGGGAGATATTATTGATCCCATTTTACAGTTGGAGGAGCAGATCAGATACCTGGAAAGATTGAAGTCATATCCAGAACCTAAGACATCACTTCAGAGAACCCACATCCTCTCTTTACCGTGCTCTTCCCCATATACTCTAACAAAAATATCTCTTAATCTCACAGGAGGTTTTTTTGAGCACTGACAGGCCATGTGTGCTTTGGGATTTTGAGATACTGCTCTTGCATATTGCCAGAAACTATGTGCCTTTAGTGCCCTAATGTTGAGAAGAATGGTTTCTGGTTAAAATAAGCATCTAATTGTTCTTTGGTTTGTGTTGGGGTAGAACCAAATGGGACCTTCATGGATGAAGATGCATTAAGCAAGGCATTGTGCAGACAAATAGCAAAGCATGCACGTTGCTGGTGAGCCAAATACAGAAAGCCTAGATAGCTGCTATGGCTTCTTGACAGCCTCCTTCACAAAAGAGAGAAGGTCTTCTCCTCACTAAGACTCTCATTTGAAGGGCATATTTCCAGTAACAAAATAAGTGGTTCCTATTGTGACTGTAACCTAGACCTCTCCTGATCCCAGCCTGTTTGGAAGTCTGTTCACTTGTTTTTGTGGCTCAGACAGGAGATGGACTAAGGATCTGGTTCCCATCCTTAGGCGTTGCTTATGTTGATCTCCTTTAAGTCCTTTAACCAGAGAACCCCAGCTGCAGTCTCAGATTGAAGTCTTGCTTCCCTGTCTACAGAGCACTGTGTAAGATTACAATGGTAGCCCGGAAGCACTGACAAAGTTATAAGCTTCTTAGTCTTCATCTGTGTAAGAAAAGCCTGCTGCAGACTAGGTGATGATGTACAGTTTCCAGTAGTCACAGATGGAAGGGAAAGAAGCAGATTTAATTATTTTTATGGCTTTTCCAGGTTTATTGTCCATTGGGTGCTTGCTGAGTCTGATCTAGTCTTACAAGGTATTCTAGAAATCCTGACTTCTAATATTTATGTTTGTCCACTTCCATTTTAAATACATTCGTCCCTAAAATAAACAATCTGCTCACAACCCCCATCCCAAACACCTCGGTACCACAGTGTTAAGAAGCATTGCTTATCACTGGCAGGCAAGATATGGTATCACCATTTGTTTCCTCTCCAGTGTTTCAGATAGTTCTTCTAGAGAGAGCAAGCATAGCTTCAGGGCCTTCCAGGGCTGGGCATCAGCAAATTACTGTCATATCAGATTAGTTCTATGGCACATTAGCACTTGTTTGTGTTAGTACAAATGCAACATGACTGCTCCATAGTACTGGTGCAATAATTGTATTTACAGCCCTATAATATGATTGAAAGGGAGGTTCTGATTACAGAACCATGGACTTTCAAGGCAATTCCTTCTGCAGCTTCCAGACGGGCCAGTTTTGAATTATGAAGAAGAAATTAACTACTAAAAAACATAATACAGTTTTTATTTACCATTGATGCAGTTAACTTTTTATCAAATTCCAGGGAAAATAAATTTGTATCATAAAAGAAACAAGAAGAACTTCCAGGGATTTTCCACCTAGCCATGATTCCAATTTAGTAGCCTGTGCTACTGTAGCTACTTCTTGGCCCAGTGAGAAAAGCTCTTGCCAGCTTATGCAGGAATATAGCCCTTGAAACCAGCATTAACATTTCCTCAGCTGCTATTGCTGCATGTGAGGGTGTTCTCCTTCTCCAAAGCAGCTTGGCAAAAGCAGTTGTAGATGTTAGTGAGATGAGAAGGCATCACATGCAGCACTCTGTAGCCAGGAGTGGAAAGCTGTCCACAGTTTAGTGCCTTTCCTGCTCACATGTTACCTGCCAACTTTAAATGGATGTGCCCATTTGTCTCTGGGAATAAACCTGGCACCTCTGGCCAGAATCTCCACAAGTTTTGCAGTCCTTGTTTCATAATTAGCTCAGCCCCAGCTGTCAGCTGCTCTGCAATTTGCAGCACCCCTAACAGCTGGTTCCGGGCAGTCATTATCATTTTCCAGTAAAGAAACAGCTTTAGCTCTTGAGTCCTGGGATGCTGGACAGGGCTGGCAGGATCAGTGATATTAGGAAAAATAATGAAGGAGCAGAAAATAGGTTCTTGTGCACTGGGAAAGAAGAGAGACTGAGAAACTAAGTAACAATGTGGGGAAGATGAAGCGACAGGTGTGAGGTACTGCAAATCTCTCGACTGAAGTAGGATGCAGAAGGATGCAGGGAGCTCTGTGGCGTAGGAATGGGATGAGTGATCTCTGCTGCTGCCGTGGATGGATTTCATTACTGCTGCCAGCCTGCTGCTCAGGCTTCAGCACTGTTCAGCCAGCACTGAGCCACTGCAGAGTGCCATGCATCAGTTGTTATTTTCAAAATCCCTTCTGTAAGTTTCAGCAGTAATGTCAATAGTTCCTCTGACTGTACAGGAGCGCTAGGGTCAGTAGCCCTGTCCATAGTGCTGTCTCTGCTCAGGGAGAGGCTTGGGAAAACCTGTGTCACCACAGCAAGCACCAGCATCAGTTATATGAGGAGCAGCAATTTGCTGCTCAAGGACAGTGGGAAGTCCAAGTGAATTCAGGAATTCACTGTGGAAAGCTGGGACCCTTAGGCTGAGGTAATAAGAATAGCTGGAAAATTAGGCAATTCCCATATTCATGAGATGACACTGATGTTCCTTTGTCAAGTCTGTATTAAATACACTGAGGGGCAGATGAGTTTTCTGGCTTTGCTAACAGCTGCTTCAAGGTGAAGCACAAGGGAAAGAAGAAAAAACTAAACATCTTTACTATCTGTTGAGATTCATTTTGCCATGTAACATTTTGCCAGTTTGTGATCTGGAACACCTTGGGGCCCTCTGCAGTCTTTTTGAAACCTGGACTTGAGATAGTCCCTTCACCTTCTAGAAATAACTTGAACAGAAATTAAACAGTACCTGTACTAAAGATTTATTTCCAAGAAGGAGCTAAAGCTTTTGCAATCCTGCTCCATCTCCTGTCCTAGAAAGTCAAGAAACAGCAGTAATTATTTTCTTATAAAGAAAAATAATAGCCTTTTGTTTTTAGCTAGGGATAGTGTCTATGTCCTTGCCTTCTTTGCTGCTGAAATGCTTAAAGATACATGTAAGCAAAAATCTGTTTTTCCTTTGGGATTCAAAGCTTCACCAGATGCTAGTGGGAGTTCACAGGCTTGGTTCTTTGTCAGAGCTTGCAGAAGTAGCTAGACATTGCATGAGCTGTGGATGCAGTGCTAGAGCTGCTCCTGTCAGACACTGTGCAACCCATCTTGTGGCTTCCTTGGCAGCTGGGAGCACTACTGGTAGTGTCCTGTCAAAACTAATTTGTTTGCATCACAGCAATGACTGTTTCTGCAGGCATGTTTAGGAAGCCAGTTAGTGACTGAAATATGACAGTGACTTTGACCATAAGCAAGTGATTCACAAGATTTGGAGTACACAGAGCTGAACTTTCCATGCAGGTTCTTGCCACCGGAAGGGAATGGAAGACCCTCAGACACTGCGGAGAGACAACTCTATTCAGATCTAGCATAGAAGTGATATATGTGTTTCTAGTGTCACAGCTTGTCACAGTTACTGTGACAGATTTACCTGCTGGCTGTGTAGCTTGTCTCAAGGACAACTTGCCTACTATTTCCTCCAGCTGAACAGGGTTGTAGTTTGACTGGAGTGGGAATAGCACCAGCCATGGCTGGTACCAGATTGAAGCTGAGCCTTCTGGACTAACAGGAGATCAGTGTCTGGGGCTATTGATCAACTCTGTGCTGAAGTACTCGAGTCACTCACAGTGATGTGATGTGGCTGATCCTTCCAGCCTGCTACTAGGAGTAGACAGAAGCAACTCCATTTAAGAGAAGGTCTCTCTTAGAAAACCCTTTCAAGAAACAGCCTTTCAAAGAGCCAGGGAGGTAGCTGCTGCATAATGGATCAATATGCTTTCCCTACTCATCTGTGCTGTGGTAGTTTAACCTGGAAAAACCTCATGCCTGAAGTGAACTGAGATCCTCAATCACAAGAAGATCTGAAAGTATTCTCTCAGGACTCCTGGTTTGTGGTACTTAACTATTTTGCACTGACATGTCCCATTTTTCACCACAGCTTTTACAACAGTTTCATTCTCTATGGGCAATCAGGGTTCAGGTTTTTGCGACGCAAGACAACCTATCTGTGAGTCCCAGTGTGGTAGTTCCTCCTAGTTTAAGGGCTAGAAATGGTTTTGGAAATTGGTGCTTTATGCTTGAAGAAGCTGTACCTGCAGTGGGGACACCTCACAAATCAGTGAGATCTGGCAGTACTTCTCTTAAAGCTTAGTATCACTGAGAACAAACATCAAAGTCACAGAAGAAAAAAGAACATCTGTTTTTGAAAGAGGAAGGCATATGCCACAGAAGCTATCCTTACTGGCAAGCAGCCCCTGAGCTGATGAGTCTTTTAAGGTCAAGGTGCATAGCTTGCTTATTTGATCTGCCACTTGAGTCACCGGGTAACTTATAGCAAGTATGGAAAGAACCAACATCCCATTCCTGTCTCTCAGAAGCTGATTTGCTAATGTGAAAATGTCTCCATAGCCAATTGTGTCCTTCAGAGAAGATCTTCAGCTCTTTATTCCAGGTTTGTTCTAGCTGGTTGCCATATTGCCATGTCCCTAAGGGACATAGTCATTGCTCATCTACACAGCACTGTGTTATTTCTGGTCACGTGCAAAGAGCAGAGTAATAACTTAGCCACACTTTTTGTTCTGTGTCTCAGCACACACCTTAGGCTTTTCTTCATTATGACAACAACAAAGTAAATTCATAAACAAGAGAGAGCCCAGCCCAGAAGCAACTGCAGGCACTAGCATAGCCCACAGCCATGCCAACCATCCTCTCAGTGCTTACAACTTTATAGCAGTACTGTGCTTTAGTGGCATAACTTGGATTTTTTTGTATAGGACGGATATTAACCTCCATGGGAAGAAGCTTCCTCCTCATTCTGGCCAGTCCAGATGGGTAAGGATCAGCAACTTTATTTACTCACTGCTTTAGGAACAACACTTTTATCTGTATCTCACCTCATGTAAGGACTCTGTCAAAATTAGTCAAGTCATATTCACAACAAAACTCGTGTCTCAAGCTGATGCTGCCATAAAGTAGCCCTGCTGAAAATGTCTAGATGTTACACAAATCAACTCAAAGTTGTAGTAGGAAAGGCAGATCAAGTTTATATGCTAAGTAGTACATAATTAAAAATAATCTTTGTAGCCCAACATAAAGAGAAAAATTTAGACACACTTTCCCTTTCTAGGGTCTGTGGGAGAAACGTTGCTTCTCACTTGGTCGTGCCTTCAGCTTTCCTCCCACCACAGCTGAGGTGAATGCACCTGCTTGCATGACACAGCAGCTCATGCTGCTCATTTTCAGTGAGACAGCTAAAAAGGTGTCCTCAGCGGAAAAGTCCTAGCTTTCTGGATCAGGAGAGGTGGGCTAATGTTTACAGATGGAAATGAGAGGGAAATGAGGAAGCTGGCCCCTACACAGGCCCTTAATTAAGGGGCAGATTTCCAGAGAGTGTCTGCAGTCCCTACTGAACTGTTTTGCAAGCAGTTTTATGCTGTTTATTGGTGGAAGTGTGCTTGTAGAGTGAAAGACATACTGAGGCAAGGCTAGGTCAGGTGAGATGTCCACATTTTCTCACAGTGAACAAGAACATGGTAATTCTGGAAATACAACTCTCAGTCCATGGTTCAATCTGCAGCTACTATATACTACATAAATTTATAAAATAGCATTCACAGCCTAGTTTGGATTATTTCTTTAAATTGTCATTGCATAGTAAATGTGTTCATGTATGAAAGTCCTCAGCAGTATCATATGGTTGCAGACTGGTGTTTTCCACATGTGGTACTTAGTAGCTGCCTAATCCTGCTGATATTAGCATAACCTTCCATAGTCATAAGCCATGGACAAGGATGTGGTAACAGGATATAACAGGTTTGTACATTTGAAGGCTGGAGAAGAATGCTGAGTTTTAATCTTTTGTTAGACATGGTCATAGGACTTCCTCAAACCGATTTCTTCTGTCACAGAATCACAGAAAGGTGGGGGTTGGAAAGGACTTCTGGAGGTCATTCAGCTGGTTCCACCGTCACATTACAAATTACTATATACTTGATTAAAGTAGAAGCAGAAGAGAGACTCAAAAACGAGCAGTGGAACACATAGCATTATTAAGTCTAATGGTTTGTCTGATTTTAATTTTTTTTTTACTTGTAGCAATTTTCAAGTTTGTTACTACTTTAGCCAGGGTGGACATTTCCATATCAGTATTTACATGATCAGCTTCTACTGTAAATCTCAAATTTAAAAAAAAAAAACAAACCACAAACAACAAAACAAAAAACCCCTTAGTTCTTAAAAGCTAAAGCGGGTTCATCTAGAGCATGTTGGACAGGATTGTGTTTGAGTATCTTCAGAGGAGACTTCACAACCTACCTCTCTGGGCAGCCTGTCCTAGTGCTTTGCCACCCTCAGAATACAGAAGTTTTTATTCATGTTCCAGTGAAATATCCTGTGTTCCAGTTTGTTCTCATTGCCCCTTGTCCCATCCTCCTGACACTCACCCTTTAGACACTTATAAACATATAAAAGATTCCCCACTCAATCTTCTCCAGACTAAAAAGTCCCAAGTCCCTCAGACTTCCTTGTAAGAGTCCCACAGTCATCTTTGTAGCCTTCACTGTATTCTGTCCAGTAGTTCCTTGTCCTTGAACTAGGGATCTTAGAACTGGACACAGTATTCCCTGTGGCCTCACCATGACAAAGTAGAGAGGGGAGGAAAATCTCTCATGATGGGCACTTTACACTCTTCTTAACCCATCCCATGATCCTTTAATGGCTGTTTTCAAGCGCTGAGCCCTGTGATCCAAACTTTGCCATTCACATCTCCAGTCTCAATGTCTGTCAGCAGCTGCTGTCACCATCAGCTGCCTCTCTGGGTGTGGGTGCTTGTGTGGTGGTTATGCTCCCACCTCATGCTGTAGGGCTGACTGGTTGGGTACAGTGCTAAGGGATATGCCTAATGTGCATCATATGTTCTTTCACTCTGTTGGAATCATCCACTGGACTGATCTGAGGCAGAGCCACATGGCAGGGTACCAAGTTGTGGGCAGCAGATTCTGCTTCACATTGAATCCCTATTTCATAGCACAGCTTCAACTAAAGTGGCTATAGCTTGGGGCAAATGATACACCTTCTTTAGTGTCTTCAGGGATGTGGGAATGCTGAAGGATAAGCTGTTTATGGAAAAGCACAGAAAGATAGGTTGCGAGTCTTGTCAGGCAACAGGATATCACTGTGCTTTGTGGTAGGGAAAGAAGGTAAGGAAAAGAGGGTGATGGCTGTGCTGAGGAGTCAGGAGGAGAGAGGAGGTTGGAGAGAGCAGGGGAAGTAAGTGAAAAGGGGAAAAGGACAGGGGTATTAGCCAGAGCTGACAGTAGTAGATGTGTATATTGGCTTGGAAGACTTTGTAATCAGAGTAAGGAGCCCCACATGCAAAGGCATGGAGCTTTTGAGATTGAATGCATCAAGCACCAAAGCCGCAGGTATCCAGCATGACTCCAAGATAAGGAAGAACAAGAAGCAGAATACCTGACTCCAGAATAGGTTCCAGTCTTACCCTGCTCTATCCTTTCTGCACATTTCATCATTCCTGCTGCTGTTTGAAACACATAGCATCTGGAAAAGCAATGCCCTTGTACAGTGCCTCTGGCTTCAGGAGAGTTCTACCAGCATTGAATTTGGCCCACGGAGTTTAATTGCTCTCCACTGTGACAGTAATGAGAGCCAGTGGAATTGTAGTGATTTTATTTCCTTTTAATTTGTGATGATGCTCTGGATGCAGATTAACTTTCCCAGCTCAATACATATTATTGATTCATCCTGCCTCGTGATGTGGTAAATGGCTTGAAGAGGAGGCTGATTTCACTCTAGCTCCCCGTGGTAGCTCTGGACCCTGTGCAGTATCCTAGCCAATAGCAAATGTGCTTGCTTCTGATCAGGTTGTTTATACCAATGTCAGTGTACTTGAGCCTATAGTACTGCTTCTTTATATGCAGTAGTCCAGATTCCCAGCTTCCTTTCCATTCAATATGCTGAGCTTGCACGCAGGTCTGTGGTCATTTAATGGAGATTAAATGCTGCTAGGCCCAGCACACAGGGGTGGGGAATTGTTCTGCAAGAGGTGACTTCCAGCAGTGCTCCTCCAAGCACTTGCTTGTCCAGCAACCCTTTCACAAGGCAGTGTCCAGCTTCTCAATTCTGTTCCCAAGTGCCAAGCTGATGGGTGCATGGTAGGCTGCACCACTGCCCAGCTGTCCATGGGATCATGGAGCAGCGGGGAGACTCTTAGCTTCAGAGCCTCCGTAACAGTGAGAGAACCTGACAGCAGAGATTGTGATGTGACACTACACCCTGCTGAGGGACCCTCCCCAACTTTCTTTAGATAAAGACACAACATTCCTCAATGCAGAGTGTTTAACATCTTTTCTCCTCTGCTTTTATGTCATTGAAGTTGTAATGGGAATCATAGAATAGCCTGGATTTGAAGAGACCTCCCAAGGTCATCTAGTCCAACCCTCCTGCAGTGAGCAGGTACATCCTCAAGTAGATTAGTTTGCCCAGAGCCTTGTTAAACCTCACCTTGAGTATCTCCAACCATGGGGCCTCAACTACCTTCTTGGCCACCCTCATGCTAAAGAACTTCTTCCTAATAGCCAATTTAAATCTAACCTTCTCTAATTTTAAACCATTGCACTTTGCTCTATCACTTCAGGCCTTCATAAACAATCCCTCTCCAGCCTTCTTGTAAGCCCCCTTCGTGTACTGGAAAGTTGCTATCAGAGCTCATTCTTCTCCAGAATGAACAACCCCAGCTTGCTCAGCCTGCCCTTGTAGGAGAGATGCTCCACCTCCCCCATAATTTTCGTGGTCCATGTCCTTCCTTTATTGAAGGCTCCAGAGCTGGACACAGTATCCCAAGTGAGATCTTAACCAGGGCAGAGTAGAGTGGCAGAATCACTTCTTTTGATCTGCTGGCTGTTTATTTTGATGCAGCCCCAGGATGCAATTTGCCTTCTGGACTGCAAGTGTACACTGTATATTCATGTCTGGCTTCTCATCTACCAGCAACCCAAAGTCCTGTCTCCAAGGGATCTGGGACAGAGCCTGCATTCTCCCAGTATAAAGTTCTGCCAGAGTTTGAGATAAGGAGGCTGAGACAGCCTTTTGCTGGTTGTCACAGGGGTGACTGTATGATAAGCTGCAGCCACATTAGCAGGAATATTCTGCACAGGCTCAGAGACACCCCTGTGGAGCCAGGCTGGGTGTGTCAGTATGTTGGTGCAAATGCCAGCCCTCGCCTGGAACCACATGCTGGCTCTGCAATGCACAGCCTGCTGCTTCTGGCTGCTGGTGGCTTGCTGGGCCTGGCTGCAAACATGGTGTTCTGCCTAATCAAATTAGTTCATGGGGCAGTGCAGCACTCAGAAGTAGTGGAGGTGCTTTCTGTCTCCTTGGTGGTCCTATCCTACATCAACTTGGACAGTGAGGAGAAAAGGAGAAGAAAAACAGAGTTTGGAGTCCTACACCCCTCTGTACACCAGCCCCTTAGCATGGATTGCAACAGGAAGCCCAGCATGCTAAGATCCATCTTACAAAGCTACCTTACTTCAGCCGTACTCAGAACCAAGCAGCTCCAAACACTGTGCTGTGGTAACCGATCCTCTAATCCAGTGCATCGTTACAGCATGAGAACACTGTGTCAGTCAGCAAGTTCAGAGAGACGCTGAATGCACAGCATGAGGAATGCGAGTGTAACATGGTCACAGGCCATCCAGTATTCAAGTGCAGCCATTGCACTGCTGTTGAGTAGCTATGCAGATCAGTGATGATCATCTCCTCACTGGTGGTGGTTACTGGTGCCTTAGAGGCATTGCCTGGAACGGAAACTGAACTCCAGCTAGAGTAGTTTTGCCTCAATACAGTCTGAACAGTCACTGTAGATGCAAAATGTTACTTGTTCCTCTTACCAAAAAAACCCCATCAGCTCTGTGGAGAATGGTAATGCACAGGAGCGTCTGTTCTGACCATGCAGCACTGGGCAAGTCAAGATAAAAGATGTAACAAGTAGATATCAGTTTATCTTGTCACACAGATGACTTTATGCCTTAGAAGCCTGTATCTAATTAAAGCAGCCAGGCAAATAACACCAAAACAGTTGAGCATGCTCTTTGCCTCATGTACATTAACAAGGCTGCTGTAGCTGCAAAGAAGCCTCAGAGTGGGTTTTGCTGCTGCCTCTTTTATGCCTATCTTGATGGAAGTTTTGTTTCCAAATCTTGCCATGCATGACTTGTCAGTGGTGGTGTGGTGGTAGTGGTCTGCTTCTCACCTTTGCCTTCCTTCATATCAGGAGATATCCTTAACACCTACCTGCCAATATCCCATCTCACACTGGCCCCTGAGCAGTGAGGAACTGGTGTCACCAGTGTGTTGAGACTGAGAAAATGGTTTTCATAAGATTAGAAAGTAGCACTAGGCAGAAAAACTGAAGTAAATTGGAACACACTGAAAAGTCAGATACTAGGAATTCTATCCTGAATATCATCATCCTAGGGAGCTTGGGGCAGAATTCTGCAGAGCCACAGCCGCTGACACCCGTCATGCATTAGGCCAGCAGTGTTCCTCCAGGATACTTGACGTTCATTTAGGAGAAGCAAGAGCTATGGGGACTAGTTGATTCACCAGAGAAGGTACTTATGCCAGTCTTATGCCAGTCTTGGGTGACAAATGCACATTTTTGGCTTAGTTCTATTGTGTCTTTAGAGAAAATAAACAAACATTTAACTTCCNAGTTTAACACTTAGCTGGGGTTACCTGCCACATGAAGTGGGAGATGGGCCCTTCTGTTCGCTCACTATTGTACCCAGGGGAAACAAGTGTGTCTCTTCAAGCAAGAAAACTGCTTTGTGATCCGAGCCACACTAGCAACCCAAAAGGCCTAGACAGCTCAATTGCATCCATTTTATGGTTTTTAGATTTAAAAAACCCAACAAACTTACAGAAACATCTAAATTATGCTACTCTTGATTTACACCAAGTTTGCCTTCCTTTCTGCCTGGAATAAGAACTAGTCTGTTTTTACCCTTCAATTTTTACTACTGTTAGGCTGGGTAAATAAAAACCAGGAGAATGTCTGATGAGGCTCCTGCCTCTACCCTTCCTCAAAATAGTTTGCATTGAAATACACTTGTAATACCTTCCTGAAGAAAATGAATTGTACTGGAACTGGTAAAACTCTTGCTTCCCTAATTCACTTGCAGTCCCCACCTCACAGAAACAACATCTCCTCCAGAATTTCTTTGGAGTTTTGTAGTGGTTTTGTGTTTCTTGTATTTATTTTTTTTTTAATTATAAAATACTTCACTCTCACCTCCCAGCTGGAACTCCCTGAAGTGCTCTTTTGCAAGCATATCTCAGGGATGATGCCTTGCTTACAGACAATGCTTTAAATACCAACTGGTCTCCTGGTGGAACAAAGAAAAGGCAACTGCTGTTGTCTGGGAAGTCTGAGGGTCACTGTACCTCCTTAAACAACTCCCAGAGCAATTGTACGTGTCTCTAATCAAGTGACCTTTCCAGAAGATAAGAGATGACTGTATAAAAAAAACAAAACAAAACCAACAAAAAAACCCCCACAAAAACCCCACCCACAAAAAAACCCAGAGGGGCGAAAAAGAGAGAGAGAAAGAAGGAAAAGGAGAAGAAAACAATGGTGGAAGGCCAAAAGCAGCTGCAATGACACAACCACACATGCAGTTACTCTACTGGTGTGTAAACAGAGGCACATATACCTCATGGACTGGTCCTTTGATACTGTAGTCCTCTCCTTAACTGCATACCTGAATCTCCTTACAATTTGATAGGGGAAAGTACTCATTTGCAACCTGACACAGTAGAGCATGTCCCTGCCCACTGCAAGGCAGTTGGACTAGATGACCTTGGGAGGTCACTTACAACATGGGCCATTCTGTTTTTCTGTGTTCTTCAAGGTTGTTACAGCCATGCCAGCTTGTGCTCAGACAATGGCTTGGAGCTGTGACATAGGTGCCAGAGTTCAATTACTTTACAAACTTTTAGGGACCTTTACTCAACTTTCCTTGGTGCTCACAGACTGCAAGGAAAGGAGGGGACTTGTTCTTACAGATGCTAGAAAGTTTTATTATCTCTTATATCAGAGCTGAAACACAGTGCCTTGTGTAGCAGAACCCCTGGAAATTTGGAACCAGACATCAGTCTTACATGCTGCCAGTTTACCACCTGGCCACAGCATCTCTCACTCTGCAGCTGTGAGAGTTACAGTATTTGCTTCATTCACACATTTCAAATTTCTTAAAATTATCTTAGCCTGTGTCCAAAAAAGCTCAGGAGCATCAATCAATGTTCTGTGACCTTTTGCAGAGAGACTATTAACAGACAGCAAGAGGAGAAATTCTTGCCTCCATTTCAAGTTGAGGGGAATTAGTTGGCTTTAATTTTTGAAACACTTTTGCAAGTGATTGATGAACCAGTATATTTTGGAAAAGAAACTAGCAGTGCTCTGGGACTAGGTCAAATTTCTCATGATGTCAATTGCCTACACCAGAATACTTTACCAAAATACTGAGGACTGGCCAAGATCATCTGCTGTGGCTGAAGCAGAAATGGCATCTGGAAATAAAATCTGGCTTGAGACTATCAGTAAGGTATCAGGATCTCTCCTTATTCATCAGAAGCTTGAATCAATGGCTGTCTTGTCCAACAGTCTTAATATAGTGCAGTGCTGTTGTACCATCAGGGTGTAAGAAATTCCTAGGTGCCAGGTAGGAGACAGAGGAAGGCAATGCAAATCAGAGCTGGAGCTGAGAACAGTACCATTGCTGGGCACAGCACTGGCGTGCCATCATCACCAGTTGGAAAGTGAAAAAGTAATGGACTTCAGATCAGGTCTTTAGCTGTGGCTAGAGCAAAGATTGGTGATAGCATTAGGAGACCCCCATACCAGCAGCTGGGAGGCAGTAGGGTGTTCATTGCATTTATCTGTTTTTCCTTTATTAACTGCGATTCCTCTGACCTTTTCAGGAGGACATGCAGGAAGACGAATATCAGCCATTTAGTTAAGTGCCTGATTTTGCTGCTGCTTTTACACATTTATTGAAGTTTCACCACTGACTTCAGCTAAGCTGAAAAAGAACTCTTGTTTCTTCAAGCAGCACCAAGTTAAGTTAGCAGGATTCTATTCTGAGGGCTTCTGACAGGCTTCCAAAATCCAGACCTGACACTGCCCATGCTGGGGATAATTTGATTCCGCTGGCATTGATGAAAGCCCTGAGCAGCAGCAGCAGAGATAGCACCTTAAGGTCTGCGTACTCTGATAGTAGTGGCTATTTCTTTGCGTGTCCAGCTCCAGTGACAGTGATCCAACACTGTCAGGTATGCCTAGCTTATGGTAAATATTAAAATGTAAACTGATTTCAGTTAGAAACATGAAAAATGGAGCCATTATATTCTGCAGAACTTGATGGCTGAGGCAGAATTCTTCTTGCCTTG
This sequence comes from Upupa epops, assembly GCA_013397515.1. Taxonomy (NCBI): domain Eukaryota; kingdom Metazoa; phylum Chordata; class Aves; order Bucerotiformes; family Upupidae; genus Upupa; species Upupa epops. Next base: position 69,162 of record VZRI01008999.1, read on the forward strand.
GCAAAAAATGGGTGATGTCAGCCAGCTGGCTTTCATTTGAGAGACCTCATTGATTTTCACAGATGGCAGCTGGATGACCTCAGTGACAGGAACCAAGACCTCCCACTTGATGTGGAGAAAGCCATTAAATCTTTAACTAGCCAGTCTTTTACTTCATTTTATTTCAAGATTTTAGGCACTGTGCAGTGCTAAAGAGGATCTTGCTGAGCTCCTATTACCTCAGCAGCAGCTGATATGTAATGAATTATTCAAGCCTAGCCAGTTCCTTCATTAATTTTAATAATTCAAGTTCTCCACCATGTTCTAGGCAGTGCTGCCAGCTGGGATATGATGAGGTAAGCCCATTATTTCCTGGGGCCTTTTTCATTTGGTACAGGTTTACATAACTGAGGGCTTTTATAGTTAACCAGAGATTAGTAGCAGACAGTGCTAATTTGGGGTAGATCTACAGTGGGCAAAAGAGGCAATAGAACTCCTCCAGCAGTCAGAAGGTGGCAAACCCCTGTCTTTTCACAGGGAAGATGGCTTTGGATGTGCAGAAATGGACTCAGCTGCTACATGCTGACTTCCAGGGCAGAGTGTAACCCTTCAGACAGATGGCCTGGACACCACAGCAGCTGAGAGAGACACTTCCCATCTTTCACACAGACTCACTCTCATTAACTTTTTCCTAGGCCTCAAATATTTCTTCAGAGCAGGTTGATTGTGGTGCAGATGAACCAATCCCATTTAGTAAGCACCTAAGTGGATCGGTCTTGTATGTAAGACATGCACACAGCATCTCTCAGTATACTGCATACATCCTGTCCAGGCTGCTGATAAACTTCTTAGAGCACAGTCACTGCAATAGCAAATGCAAAGTTGATCTGGTGACTCTTGTAACCTGTCTTTCTCTCAGTTTCTACTCAAACTCAACAGAAAATACCTTTTGACACTGAAGCACTATCAGCGCTTTCTGTATGTCTCTTAATAAGCAGGAACACACTTGTCTGTTCGTTCACTATCAACCTCAGAATTGCTCTGTCTGTTCTTTGCTTCTGCTCTCCTGACCAAATAAAAAACAGTCTTGTAATGGGGTCAAAGGCAAAAAGACACTGTATGTCTCCCATAGAACTTCTTTTTACCATATCGTGCTGTGTTGCATAAAGAAGTCAGATTGACCTATTTTATCCTTTCTAGCTTTCTTTATAAGCTGTGGGTTTCTCAAGGCAGGGGATTTCTCCATCCCAGGTCTTGTTGAGGGTTTAGCACTTATTCCCCTTATCCTTCCTGTACACAAAACGGCCGTTTTTCCTGGAGAGAAGCAGAGCATTCAGCCCAAGCCCATTTCTACTGTGGCTGCACCCAGCCTTGACTATGCCTATTTTCAGAAAGCTGAAATTGTCGTGAGGACATAATCAGATATAGCAAAGCTGCACTTCACCACACATGCAAGGAATGTAGAAATCTGTGTAGCTGCTTTTGTTGTCATGTATTTTAGGAGAGAGAGGTTGAACTGCTGGGGAGAAGAGAGGCTGGTCATCAGCAATGCTGAGCACGAATTGTTTACAGCCATGGTGATAAATTCAGTCCACAAATTAGCCGGTGAATATCTAACCTGCCACCATCTACATGGTGAATGTGCTGCTGCTGAGGCATCCAAGTACAGCAGCTTATTCATAGATGTGGTACCAAGGCCCAGTTTGATTGATAGATGGAATGCAGAGCATTCTAAAGGAATGTCACATTTATGGGAGATTAGATTATTTGAATTTTGTGGATTGAACATGAAACAATAGCACCTAATGCTGAGAAAGAATGGTGTGACTCCCATTGCTGTATTAAACATCTGTGTTTCAAGAAGTAGGAGAGACAGTTGCAGGTTCCCGCAAACACTGCACCTGCTGGTTCTTCCAGTCTTAATCACGGAGGCATAGGGCTGTTTCCCATGCCTAAGCCATTCCAAATAAGCATCACAGGACACCCCCTCCCCCCCAATTGTTCTAGAGGTTAAATACCTTTACTGCGAAATAATTCACCTTTATGTAGTCTGCTGTAGACTAGCTTCTTTTCCCAGCAGACAGGAATGTTCTGCTCTTATGAAATGTATTTGCCAAACTGACCTATGTCTAAGGCCACTCTGAAGTCTGGTATTTAAACAAATAAAATCATCTCAATTTAATGTTGCAGAACTCCCAAGACAGCTCTTGCTGAACAGCTGACAGGGGTAGCTTTCTGCTTACTCTACGTTCATGGCACTGCTACTGATTGTATTTACACTTCATTTTTTGAATGACACTATGTTGATTTTAGGGCCCAATGTATTTCAGCTCCTTCATGCCATCATTAATCCTGAAGCTCTTCAATTCTCCCAGTGTCTTTTTTCTCCCATGTCAGTTTTGTGCAATTCTTAACTTGCCGTTTTTATTTACTACTTATATTCTTCCACTGTTTTTACACTTTCCAGTAAACAAATTTTCACTTTCCAATAAACAAGAATCTTGGGGTGTTTTTTCCAATATATATTAACTTTTTTCAGCCCCAACTATGGCTACGTGAACATTTAGCCAAAAAAGAGAGGTTCCAAATTACTATTTATATACAAATGTCCTCTATTACCTTGCTCAGGGTTGTTTTCAGCTTTCTGAAATTGACATTTTTAGTGTCATTGTGATGGATAATTGGTTTGCACTGGGCTCTGTTTGCACACAGCAAATATAACTGTGTAGCGATCATTGGTAACCAAGCAACCAGTTATGTTTTTAATTCTGTGATCAATTCCTTGCTATCTGTAAAGATTAAGTCGAACACAGCCTGAACCCACAAGGAATGCAACAATTTTTAATGTTAAGAACCCATCATCTAAAAGATGGGGAGAAGTAGTGGCATGAGGCCCCTGACTTAATACTCTGGCTGCAACCTCTTGCAGGCATGCAGCGTTTTTCTCTTTTGGTCAATGTGAAAGCTTAACCGTCCCATCTTAATGGTTAAGGTAACCATTATCTAGAAATAGTTAATGGGCTGCCACACTTTTTCTGTGATTTAGCCAGTGTCAGCAAACATGTTTTAACACTGTATCTGTTAAAGCAAACAGTTAACATTCAAAAGCTGTCATTTGGGTAGTTTGCCATTCAGAAATCAGAAGACTGCTTGCAACAGGCTTAAGTTGCTTTGCCTCCACATCCTAGAAGATCTGTGGGCAGTGGCTGCTACACAGGACATCTGGAAACTCTTGATTTTCTGCTCTTGTTCCACATGAACATTTCTTTCTTCTGCTTAACTTGGGCAAGTAATACTTGAAAAGCTATCAGGGAGTGAGTTAGTATGGAAGATGAGATGGAAGACAGGTGGCAGGGCAGGTTGTAATAGCACCATTGGACAAGGGGCACAGTCCCAGTTCACACAAATGGGAAAAGTGGGTCTCATGACTATGTCTTGGTTCAGCCAACAGTCCAACAAGCTCCTGAAAAATCTATAGTCCAGCACAACTCTGATATTACCTAAGAAGTCAAGCTGGCCAGGCCAGAATAATTACGCATACAGCCTGGCTCAGTCAAGGACCAGGGCAGACTTAAATGCAGCTCCCAGGCCACTGCGTCTCAGGAGCAAGGGTGGAGGTCTTGGATGAGACTGTTGTACAACAGGCTTTGACACTCCTTAGCGTAGTCCTAGATTTGCTGTGCTACCCAACTCTGTTCCAGAGGGATGGCTAGTAAACACTTGATATAAAAGAAATCAATTTTAGCTTGTACAAAAAGAAAGCATGGCCCATCTGAAGCAGGTCATGATAACTCTCCCATCACTGTCCATCTGCAATGAATGTTACATGGTGCTTAGAAAGAAATCTTTACAAAGCTCTATCTCTAGATTGCCTTTGCTCACTCTTCTTACTGCTGTAGTTTGCTGAAAGGAGCCATATGGGTTTCATACTGAATGTTACATAAATGCTAATATGTAAGTATATTTAGAGGTAACATATGGGCAATAGTAAATGGAGATGAGTGTAGATTACACAGGTAGGTTCAGTGAAGCCAGATGCTGTAGTAGCTTAGCCAGGAACATTTGTTCACCTGAAGTCCTAGGTTCAGTTCTTGATTGGAGTTATTTCTGCACTTGGCTGTGCTGGCTGACTGTGTTAAACAGTACTGGTGTTTGCCTGCAGATGCAGAAAATCCTAAAGATTTCAGCTGCTGTAAAATACCACAAAACATACAATTTGATCTGGGTGATACTGTAGACTAGTTACAGACATCTGTCTCTGACCTTTGGGATGCTGTAGGCACAAAGGTACATCTTGATTTCCATCAATTTAGTGTAGTAGCTATAGAACAGCCTGCTGCAGCTAGTAAATGAAGGAAATTGCTACTTTTGAATCCTCACTGAGCACCAGGAAGTCCTAGGTTATACAGGAGTGTGGGGGCTTCACTGCCTGCTTGCATGGGGGGGGCAGTAACATGACTTGCTGGTGCAGAGCATCACAACTCCTGTTGTGCCTGCCCTGGTCAGGAAGCAGTAGCATTCTAAGCTCAGGCAAAAGGTATTTGAGCTGAATCAGAAAGCTCAGGATGGAGTCCTATCTGGAGTCAGGCAAGTGATGTCTGCACAGTGACTGGCCATATTAAGAAATTTTCTACAAAACGGACTTCATCCTTTCCTATTTTTCAGTGTTTGGGGAATTTACTCATAGAGTCCCAAGCAAAANGTTGAGCAGAGATGGAATTTTTTCATGAAGATGTAGATAGAGCATCCCCTTAGATGGTAATACCATAATTTTTTCTGCTCTGATTAAGAGGTTAATTAGATTTAGAGCATGTATACTCAAAGGGAAAATGACAGCATTCTAACAGATTTTTACAACTTGCTCATGGGTTGGCTTAAAGCAAATCCACTGTGGTCACTACATTGCCCATCTTGTTTACAACTTCATCTGCAGCAGTAAATAGCATCCATAAAGCATTTTGCCACTGGTTGTGACAGAGGATAAGTCCATTTTAAAGCCTGCTCATGGCATTGTGTGCATTTCCTTTTCATAGGGAAGTAGTTTTGCATGTCACCCAGTCTTACGAAGGCAAATGGAAAGATGGATTATGCTGGCAGCAATCCATCCATCTGTTCATCTGCCAACACTAATGTTTAGCTTTTCAGGCTCCCAGTTGTCTTAAATAATGCTAACCTACAGGATCTGGGGTGGGAAAGGTCACATAGCTCATTATATCTTACATTTCTTAAGTGGTAATTAAATTTTTCGAGGTGCGATGGCTAGCTACATGCAGGAATTGTTGATGGGTATTTATGAAGTTGAGATTAAATCCTTTCCTGAGATGCTGTGCTGCATAAGACTTCTGCCATCACATAGGCTGCAGTATTCTCACTGTATCTTCTCAGTGTACTCCCTAAGGATTCATGTGTTTCTCATGAGTGATTTGGTGTCTGCATAGACAATATTTCCTCTCTTCTGATTGTTATTACCAAATTGTATCCACTGAGTGGTTTTGTCTCTCCTTGTTGTAAAGTGTTCAGCTTTGGGAAGGTGTGGATATTTTGAGATAACCACAAAGACTGTAGACTTTCAGTGATGTACAGGTGCCAAGGCACCACAAAAAAGCTGATGGTTTGCCTGCAGCTCAGCCTTGATGCTCTTGGTTCAGCTCTTAGCACTGCCTTGGTAATATAAATGTGCATGCAGGCTCTCAGCAGCTGCTTATTTTTTCCCAGTTACAAAGCAATAAAGATTAACATGACTCTAACAACCTTCATGAGCCACTTGGGATGTTTTTCAAAATGGCCTGAAACTAGTGATACCTAACTCTGGTTGGGAGAGAAATAGAGAGCCCAGAGCTGTTTGGGAGCAGCCAGCTCAAAACTCTGCAGTAAGTTAGTGGATGTGTGAAGGGCGATGGTGTGTCTTGTAATTCTGGATCTAGAGCGAGTCTTCTTCATGCTTAATGTCATGGAGTCTATGTGAAACCTGAAATCCACAGTACAGGGAGAAGGAATCTGGTTTACTGTCCTTCCTTACTTGCTTGGAAAGAGCTACAGAACTGTTGCTCTCTCAAAATTCTATTACTGTGGGATCACCCAAGAGTTAATTCCCAAATGGAATCCAAGACAGCCCAGAGACATTCTCCTCTATTAAAGCACATTATTTTAAATATCTTGATATAAAGGATCTACTCTGAGAAACCTTTTGTGACCAGCTGTTTAGAGCAGACCACACTTGGAAAGTTGTCCTTGGGAATACATGCTTTTTCTTGTATGCTGGCGTTTGTTCCTACAGGCCTTCACATGGAGGAACCCAGACCTCCAGCCCATTGTGCCGTTCATCACCTGCTGTGTCTCTACAGTCACAGAATCAGAAGGACAACATACTGATACTCAGTAGAACAACAGTTCCTCACAGGCACAGAGGCAGAGATCCTATTTCAATAAGCTATTGAGCTCCTATAGCATCCTCTGTCTCCCAGTGCAAGGAACCAGTTCCTCCTCTGGCTGTTTATGATGATGCCTCCTTTCTTCTGCCCACAGCCTGCACCTCCTGTCATTCCTCAGTGTGTAGAACACAGGAGACTAGCTGGTTCTGTGCTCTCCACCCTGACCAGCAGGTGTAAGCCACAACATTTCCTACAGGGGACACACCAGCCATTGGTGTTCCTAAAGTTTCTAATACAGACAGGCAGGTGAAAGGAGCTAGGCAACAAAAACCCATCCCAAAACATTTCCATAGGTAATTGTAATGGAGGGGAAGAGAAAAGAGGTGCATATCCAACTTGAAAGAGCAGCCTTTGCCTCTGTTAGTCAACTGTGAGAAAAAAGTTAATGAAAGAATCAAGAATATGAAACACAAGCAAAAAAATGTTGCTGACAGTCTGATCAAAGGGTTGCTATACAGGAGTCAGCATCTGTTCAGTGCTGGTCTAGCTTCCATGTGCTTAGAAACTTTGTCCAATAAATTTGATGAAATGTTGGGAAAACTAACTGAATTTTGCTCTTGGGATCTGTTTATGATGCAAAGTGCTTCGAGACTCCATAGTCCATTAACATTGCATATATCAAAAGCTACAAAAGAGAGAGGGAGGGTAATTTTGCCTCCAGGTCTGAGTTCACATGTAGGCGAAGGATCTGAACAACAAGTAGACAGAAAAACTGACACTTCAATTGGATCTGATTTGCACTGGGGTATTTACTGGCAAAAACCATCTGCTTAATGATACTACTATAGATACTGCTCTCCTATGGATATATTTCTTCCATAATAAAATATTCAAACCAGGACAACCTTCAGGAGCAAGTGATGGAGTGCAGCATGTCTGGAGCTTCACCACTTTTTGGAGTAAAACGTTTGCATATGTGTAGAGCAACCTCTAGATACAAAACACATCAGAAAAGATAAGAGTCTTTGCTAGGACAAAGAGCATACTCTGACATTTACTAATCATATTAAAATCCCCCAGAAGTAAAGCATCTTATAGTTTGAACACCCCTTGATGGGTTTAGATAACCAGCATGTGCACGGGAAGGAGTTCGGTAGGGACTTGACATTAGGAAAAGATTTTTGACTGAAAGAGTGATCAGATTTTGGAACGGGCTGCCCACGGAGGTGGTTGGGTCACCGTCTCTGGAGGTGTTTAAGGTTAGGCTGGATGAAGTGCTGAGTGGCATGATCTAGATGTCAGATGTTTAGGATTACTTGGTTGGTTTTAGGTTGGACTAGATGATCTTTAAGGTCTTTTCCAGCCTCATCATTACTGTGATACTGTGACTTTATCACTTCCCCATTCACCAACCTGGATTAGGAATGTTTTTCCTAAAAATACCAAAGAGAGAAATGGTCTGTTAAGAAGGTGGTTCCTCTGTCCCAAATCCCTAAAATACTTGTGCAAGATGAGAAGGCCCAGTTGTGACTGGAGCACAGCTTGTCCTTGCCCTGGTCATTACTCAGGTAAGCTGAAGGGTAAAATAATTACTCTGAACTGCCTATTTCAGGGTGAAAAGCTGCGAGAGCCCACACCACCACCTTTGGACAATACACAGTGCTGAGCCCTGGGAAAACAGCAAAAACCTCTGTGCAACATCAGCTTTTGCACGCTTGAAATGGCTCTGGAGAGGCGGTGTGTGTGTGTGTGTACCAGTGGCTATGGTGGCAGCTGAATGAAATTGTCACTTGTGATAAGGTATCCTGAGAGCAGGGGGAAATCCTGGCTCTGTGCCCATGGCACAGGTCCAAGTGATTTCACTGAAGCCAAGATTCTTATTCTGTATGGGAAATGAATTGCCAAGGTGAAACTGCAAAAATAACACCTGGTAATGAAAATCTTCTTGCAGTAGTGAGCTTGTGCACCAAAGTCCTGCTGCGAGCAGGAGTGTTTGCCCTGCCTCTGAAGAACACTGTGTTGTTCACCTAAGAGGGAAGATGAGTCAGGAAGCATGAAGTGCCACTGAATTCATCTAGGATGTCACACAACTCACCATTAGCAGGCAAACCCACATTTTCCTGTGGGATTTTTTTGACCCACTTATTTTTTTGCTAGCTTTTCTTGAATTCCCACCAGCCCCAGGGACTATCCCTCAATATCACCATAGCAACAAGAACTCATTAATGGTATCCTGCCTATTGACAGTCAGAGTCTATATGGTACTGAACTGGATAGTGAGCCTTCATCATCAGCTTCAAGAAGGAAGGTGAGAGCTCAGGCTCTCTGTGGGATCTGTCCTCACATTCTCCCTCCCCTGCATGTCTCCAGAGATGTCCTGCATTGCAGAGCAGCAATATGGGATGTATTTCTTCCCTTAGTGCAGTATGCGTTGTAGGGAACTGCTGCCAGAAAAAAGATTGGGCTGGGTTTGCAGCACAAGTAAGGATAAACGTGCCTCAATTTGGTTTGTTTGCATGGGGCTGTGCCACTGAGAGACACTTTACATTGCAAATAAGCAACTAATCTTACAAACCTACAGGGAGTTCAGAGCAAAGTGGGAGGCTCAGAGGCCAGGAAAGGGGAATGGCAGGCTAAACTGCAAGGAGAGATAAAAGACGTGTCATATAATTCTGTTAAATGGTGAAGGAAGGAAAATTCTCAGCGAGTGTAAATTAGCATTGACAAGATCTGCTGATTTACATCCAGCACAAGGTCTGGCCCACAGTCTCATCAGCTGAAAAGCATCAGCATCTGAAAGGAAGAGGGTTATTTAGAGGTGGGTGGGAGGATCTGGGAACTGAGGAGTTGAAAACTTAAAAAAAAAGTAGAAAATAGGTTCTTCTAGGTAGGTAGGAGAAAGCCTGTGATGTTCCTTGGTGCTGATGAAGAGGCAGAACCTGGCCAGTTCTCTATCAGGACTCTCACTGCTTGTTAACTAGCAACATGCAGTGCTGGACTTTCAAAGGACAAATCCATCAACTGAGACAACTGACAGGTACAGTCCTTACAGGTTTTCTGTCAGAGCAGTGCTAAGTACCTCCATGCTCTGAGAAATAGGAGGAGTCAGTGCCAATGGCCATCCACACCCCAGCCAGGGTTGATGACACTACTGCCATCCACACGTCAAAACTGCCTCTGCCAGCAGAGTGCTGGACGGCTTTGGGGATGTGACCAAGCAAGGTGGAGGATGAGATCATCGATCTCCTTTCCCTTCAACACCTCCTTCCTCCCATAAGCCTTTCTGAGCTCACGGGTGAGGTATGCATTCCTGGCTTGGAAGGACCTTACTTGCCCACCTTCCATTTGCTTTCATGAAATCATTAGGGATCAGAAGGGCCCTCGAAAGACCATCTGGTCCAATCCCCATGCCGCAGCAGGATCACCTAGACCAAGTCACACAGGAACAGATCCAAGCAGGCCTTGAATATCTCCAGAAAGTGAGAGTCCACAACTCCCCTGGGCAGCCTGTTACAATGCTCTGTTCCCCTCACAGTGAAGTTCCTTCTGATATATATATATATATATATCAGCAATTCTGTGTCCTTCTTGAACTGAAGGGCCCAGTACTGGACACAATACTTCAGATGTGGTCTTACTAGTGCAGAGTAGAGGGGGAGAAGAACCTCTCTCGATCTGCTGACCACCCCCATTCTGATGCACCCCAGGATGCTGTTGGCCCACTTGGCCACAAGAGCACATTGCTGGCTCATAGTCACTCTGCTGTCCACTAGGACCTCCAGGTCCCTTTCTCCTTGAACCTGTTAATGACCTGAGATCAACAGAGTTTGGGGGATTTTTTTGCCACTACTGAGATAAAAATCAGGCTTCATGTTGCTTTGGAAAGACCACTGCAATAAGGCACCAGTGCATTCAGAGTTTGAGATATGTGGCTGTGCTGCCAAAAAACATCTTCCCAAGGCAAGGAAGGGAGCAGAAACTGACAACTCTTGGAGTGAATGTGTGACTTCTTTTTTTACTGTATGCATTTTAAGGATTGGGCTGAGACTCTTGGGGCAATTTCAGAAGTAATCAGGAATAATTTTATCAACCTTGAGGGATCTGACTGTATAGGACTGGTTTTCTGTTGTCTTCCTGGGGCTGGTGGGGACAATGTGACAGGACACAGGAAAAGCTCTGTTTGAGTGTTCCCTGTTGGTCATGTGTTGCTAGCTTTGAAAAAAAAATCCAGCATCATGACTTGCACCCTGAACATCGTAAGATTAAATAATGGGTTAAACAGTTATGTTTTAAAAAAATCTGGTTTGGTTTTTTTTCAATTTGAAGACCTGCTTCTTGCCAGAGAGTGAGTGAACGTTATGAGTTGAAAAGCATGCTGGGATTAAAAATTCAGCTGAGTGCTTAGGTGAAGGCTCTGTTGATCCTCATCACATGCTGCAAGGGGAAGGGAATAGCCAACTCTTTCTTGCTACTGACACTTTTTTTTACTTTTTTTAAACATTTTTCTCAGTTCTCATGTTCCCTTAACCCAGCATGCCCCCTGCATTTTTTTTTTTGCATTGTCTCCTTCATAAAACACATGCTGAGGATCAAGAGTTTTAGATGATCTGAAATGTAGTTCCTTACTTCATCAACTACCTGCTACAGATATGTTCTGTCTGCATTTGCTCTTTCCAGAATTCTGTTGTGATCATTGCTGTAGACAGGCCTCTAGGCTGGCAGTGTGGCAGCTTTGGGTTGGCTCACAAAGGTACATCTAGCAATCCACCAAGTACTGTCAAGGTGCTGGTGGTGCACCTCTGTCAGCTGGAAGCCACAGGAGAGTGGTCAGGCACTAAGAAGTTGTAATTGATGTTTTACTCTTTACTGGGGCTGAGCTTCCAGTCACAGCCTTGACCTTTTCTGCCCACCCCCTCTCCCTGGCCCCAAGGAATCATAAATTCACTTGTAGCCATATTGCAACCTTTTCCTGCAACAGTTAGTGCTGATATTCTATCTATGCAGAGTAGGAATTTGAAGGAGTGGAGGTTCCAGGCTGTAAAGTGGTTTTACATACATCTTTGTGCTTCTCGGATCTTGCAGGGAACTGCATAGGTTTTCCTCGCTTAGGTTTGCCTCAGAGAATTGCATGTGTCTGAGCCAAGGTACTTGGAGCCTAATGTGGAGCAGGGTTAGAGGCTCCTGCTCATGTGCTCCTGCTAAGGTGCTCTGCTCATGTCTGCTCCTCATAAGGCTAATAGTGCTTGCTGTGTGTGTATGCCAAAACCAGGATGGGTGGTGGGCAAGATCTGCTCTGCATGACCTGAAGGCATGGGTATGCATGGTTCACGGTTCATGCTTCACAGGGAAAACCGAGGAGGTCCTGAATATCAGTTAACTCAAGGCAAAGCATTGTCTCTGGTTACAACCCCCATGGGCTCATTCTCCAGCTACATGAGCAGAGTAGCTCATGGTCTTACCAGACAAGAACAGAATCTGTCCATCAGATGCAGCCTGCAGGTTCATAGGCGCTGTGGGTGATCTGTCCCAGACTTTATTGCAAATAGGACTTTTTTTTCCTCCTGAGAAGAAGTCATCCAAAAGAGCTTTGTGGCCAGTCAGGGTGTTGAGTAATTGAAAGCTTGGCTGGTGGTGGGTGATGCCATCTGTTGGGGTGCTGCACAACCCTTTCTGTCAAGTAGGGATACATAGTGGAGGCGTCACATTCATGTTTCCAGAAGTATTGGTAAATGGTAACCAACAAACTTGGCCTTCCTTTGTGGCAAGATGAGTGCTGATTCTCTTAAGCTCCATTCTCTAAGCCTTTTTGTCAGCAGGACTGCTGGAATAATATTGTCCAAGAGACTGAGCAGTGCATTGATAAAGAAAAATGGGATACCCTTTCCCACATGAAGGAATCAAGAGGAAACACAGGTCACCTTGAAAGTATGCTGCCTGAAATCAGTGTCTGAAAATGTCTGCCCTTGGAGGTAGACTGAAAGTATCATGTAATCACAGCCTTTCTGGAGGAACACAAGGAGAAAACCATGCTGTGACATAAAGAAAAGAAAAGCTGCTGAGACATAGAAATCAGCCAGAAAAATTAATCAAAGGCACTGCTTCCAAGTGCAAGGATGAATGGAGCAATAGGGCTTCTCAAGTGAAACCTTTCATTTCAATAAAGCAAAGTTCAGACATGATTCATGATTTCATACAATTTTGAGATTAGCTTTTCCACTGCCATAAGACTATTTAGAAGTCAATCTGAGCAAAAAAGCTTTTGTGAAGTTATGTTTATTCCTACACTCTTCATGGTGGAATTGCATGTATTACAGCAGAATACTCCCATGATGATCAACAGATAATGTAGACAGAGTGTTCTGGCTGGCATTCCTTTGGGCTGTTCTGATCAACTAACCCTGACCAAGGCAAGAGTTCTTTTTCCTGTGGAAGCAATGCTAATTCTAGCTGTTGATACCTGTTAAGCAGCAGCCACATATGGGCCTGTTTAAGCCTGTTTTGAATGTAGTAGGATGAAGACTTAGAGAAACAGGAAAAACACCAACAAAAGAATGAGGAGAAGAGATGTGAAAGGAAGAATATGGTTAGACAAGTCAAGCAGCTCATTGCACAGGAGGAATTTAATGCCATTGCCTCTGCTCTCAGGAATCCCCTAGACCCTGGGCTGCAGTAGATCTTTAGATGTTCAAGAGAGACTTTGTTCTCTGTGCCAGTCTGTCTCTGAGACAGCATGGTCCATGCTTATGACTAAACTGTGAACACACTAAGCAGAGAGAGAGGTTAAGGTTTTTTCTGTAGTACCTACTTTTGAAACCATTATGTCAGTTGTTCCTCTGGTTAGTGATCCTGATTTGTGCGATGAAGCAGATGATAAAACCAGTGGTAATCCTGAATTTGAGTGAAATTACACCTGACAATTCACCCTAGAAAAGAAAAGAAACACAGGAGATTGTTCTGATTTAAATGGCTACTGTGGCTGCACCTCTTCTTCTGTGACTAACAGGCACTGTATAAAATCAGTTCTTGTTTTGGCTGTTAGAACAGACAAACACACCCCCCNGGCAGTCACCTAATCATCCCACTGCATCAGCTAGTTCCTGCAGCACAGCTATGGTTAAGTGAACAGCACAGAAAGCAAATACAACCAAGGCACCTTTATTTTTCTTGTTAACCCTTAATTTGAAAAAACAGATGTATCTGGCATTCTTTCCCTTGAGACTGGTGGTGTTCTGCTAAGTAGCTGCAGTTGTGTGCCACAGCAGTAGACAGATCACACTGTGTTCATGAGGTTTGCTGTATCAGATAGGAAAAAAACCTCACAGCAGTATCATAGCTTGCTAAAACCCTTTGTACAGCTCTTTGAAATGTGCCTTTTGCCTCCCTCTAGCTGGTTAGATCTCTGAAAATGAAAGGGAGCTTGTACTCTAGAATAAGCCAACCTCTGTTCAGTGGTGCAATTTGCACAACCCACTGCAAAGACATCATAGTAAGACCTAAAGGTTAGTTAGCTCGATCTCTTCTTTCAAGATAGAGTAAGCCAAGTCCTGGTACTCCTGTTCTCAGGAAACAGGAGTTTGGTGTGAGGCCATCACTCAGAAGTTAACTTGCTTGTGACTCTGAGATGTTATAAATGTGGAAAGTGGAAAATGTACCAGACTCACCTCATCTCTCTGATAAAGGCAGGAGAGACTAAACAACAGCAAAGTGCTCTCCACTGTCTCAGCTTCCCTGTTTGACAAGTCTATCAAGCAAATCTTGCTGCAATGAACTCTGCAAAGCAGTGTTGCCAAACTACTCAGCCCTGCCATGTTTGGTGATCTCTTTTCCTGAGGCCTTGTGAGGCACTGTGGTCCCTTGTCATGACATCGCTGGAGCCCTTGAACAGAACTGGTCACCTCCACAGTGTTTTTCTCTAAGACTGGACAACTTACTCCATGACTGCCTGCTTCATCCTGCTGACAGTTTTGTTGGGAAGGTCAGCCAGGCAGAACTGTTCTTATGTGTATGGGGTGGAATAATTTATCCTTCAAGCTTTAATCCTTAAGAAACAAGTTCTTTGGGGATATTTTACAGGAAAATGAAGGTTAGTGACCAGTCTCCAAGCTGGCACTTAGCAGAAGTTAAGTAATCACACAGTAGAAAATAGGCTAAACACACAGTGCCTTTAGTCTTACGCTCACTTAAGCCATGAGGCTCATAGCCACCAGGAGCTTTCCAGTGCATGAGCCAGGGAACAGGAAAATGTTGCATGGACAGCATTATTGAAAAGCAGTGATGTGCCATTCCTACAGAAGGAGCCAACACTGAGCTCCTTTCTGCTATTTGGCTTGGGATACGTCAGCATTGTCCTGGAGGACTGCTGGACTTGAGTAAAGCTGTGACACTGGGAAAGCACTGATATGACTGCCTAGAGGTACCCAAGATGGTAAATGAAGTAGTGCATGGTTAACCCACAGGATGCACATATATTGGGGAGCAACAAAGACCTGAGACATCACTGCTTTGTTTAACTGGAAGAAAACACTGTGTGCATTAGAATTGCTGTATCCTTTAGGAGATGATGAAGTAGGACCAGAGTTATGTCACCATGATCAGCATTTACTTCTTTCCTCTGCCTCACACTTGGGTGGCATTTTCTGGTTTCCATACCTGGGATTACCTGCTGTAGCTATAGTTACAGCTCTGAGATGGTGAGAGGACAAACTTTGCTATGTTGCTGGAGTTTCCATTGTTTCTTTGATAGTGTAAGACTGCATCTAAATATTCTATATGTACAGTGAGCTGCAAGATGTGTTGGAAGCTCATTCTCAGTGTAGGAACTGTAATCATCTTAACTAAGATGGGTTTTTCCCTTCTCCATCATGTGTTGTGCTCTGGCAGTGTGCCTAGAACATGCTTACGGTCACAATACCTTATTGCTGAGTGTGTAGACACATGTTTTATATTATGTCAGTGTCACTGACCTGAGAAATGCAGGCATCTGAGCAGAAACTCTGATACTGTTGCTGTGTGCTGGGAATAATAAAGCACCAGAACAGGGGAAGGAGAGAGAAGGGCTCAGTGTTTCCTCCTTACAGGCCAGGTGAGGATTATCTGGTGTTTTAGAGAGAGCTCTGCAAGCATCCCTGGGCAGTGGGGTAAGCAGCAGGCTGTGTCTCAGCACAGCTGGTCACCCTTCACAAGTTGTGACTTGGGCAGTAGTTGGCCTGGGCGCTCAGTGAAATCAAGTTTAGCTACCTGACATAGAACCATAGAATGGCTAGGGTTGGAAGAGATCTTAAAGATCTTCTAGTTCCAACTGCCCTGCATAGGCAGGGACACCTTCATTAGATTGGGTTACTCAGGGACCTATCCAACCTGATCTTGAACACTTCCAAGGATGGGGCAGCCACAACTTCCTTGGGTAACCTGTTCCAGCATCTCACCACCCTCACAGGAAAGAATTTCTTCCTAATGTCCAACATAAATCTCCCCTCCTCAAGTTTGTAACAATTTCTCCTTGTCCTCTCACTATGCACTTGTGTAAAAACCCCTACCCCAGCTTTCTTGTAGGCCTACTTCAGATATTGGAAAGCTGCTAGAAGGTCAGCTTGGAGCTTCCTTCTCTACAGGCTGAACAACCCCACTTTGCCCAGCCTGTCCTCACAGGGAAGGTGCTTCAGCCCTCTGATCATTTTAGTTGCTCTCCTCTGGACAGGAGCTCTATGTCCTTGTTATGTTTGGGACGTGCTGTGCACAGTCCTCAGGGCAGCGACATGGGGCAATGGGCAAAATTAGGAGAGTTCAGTAGGAAGGACATGGTCCTTACAAGGATGGAGTGACAGGGAAGTAAGGTCCTCTTGTCTGAGCTGGCTATTATACGATCTTCACAGTTGCCTTGCATATGTGAAGTGAAACATAGCTCACAGATTCCTGAAGATCCCTCTCAGTCCAGCCAGGGCACCAAACTCCTTTGAATGCCCAGCTGTGAGATGCACCTACATGCTCTTTTGCTCTAAATTATCTTGTAAGTATCAAGAGGGAATTATTATATCTGAAGTGTTTTATTAAAGCAAAAAGTAACTTTTTAAAGAAAGAAAACTCAACTCTGATGGGTGACAAAGATTAAACAGAATTCCTTTCATCCTTGTTTTAATCTGGTGCTTTTTGGTGCCTGCCTACATGTCAGCAAACTCTGTGTGGCCTCCTCTGGCAAGTCTCTCTCACCTGCCTCTCTTCCATATGGCTCTGGCTGTTCTGTCTTCTCTGGTTCCTCCACTCTGCAAACCTGCCTCTGGCTCTCCCTCTTTGTCCCTCACTCTCTGCCTGCCCCCCGTCCCCACAGCAAGTTTCTTCCAGCTGCTCCTTTCATGAAAGCAGCTTCTGCCTCACTACACATCTGGAAAATCCAGCCCTGACAAAGCAGCAGCAAATCCCTTCTTGTGAGCACTGACACCTCCCACATCTCTTGAGGAGAGGGGCCTCTGCTCTGTCACAGGACTGACAAGTGCCTTCTCCTACAGGGGTTTGAGGCATTCCCCTGTATCACAGAGGGATGCAAACTGCCACTGTGTGGTGTTTGCCACACACCTGAGCAGGCAGGGGCAGATTGGCCTGTGGCCACCCATGCCTGGTGTCACTGCATCTATTCTGCAGCCCAAAGAGGGGTCAGTGCCATGAACCCTATCAGCAAAATTCCATCTGAATAGAGATTGTGAGAACAGGAGTCAACTGTATTTTCAGAGTTGCTCCATCCATTGATAAAGAGAGCAGGCACAAATAGATCCCACCTTGTCGCTTCTGTGCCCTGCTTTCTTGCTCTTCTCATGACTGCTTCTCCCTCTGCCTATGCACTTTCTTCTCCAGCTCACTTGCTCACACACACATATATGCAGAGCTTGCCAAGCAAGTGTATAGCCCAGGAACCTGACTCACTTGAGCCTTGTTTTCTCTTTAGGCCTTACTATGTGTAGCTCACTGCCTTGGGCAAGAACTGCTTTATTCTCTCCTCTCACTACAGTAAGGGTTGTATTCTCTTTCTACTTTGTCTGAAAGAAGAGTGCAGAAAGTACATGGCTTTTACTCCCATAGCTGTGACCTGATCACAGACCAACCTGACAGGTTGTGTCATTTCTCATTAATAACACATTCTCACAGGAGCCCTTCGGCACTACCAGGAGCCCTGTTACCTGCTCAGTAACTGGCTCTCACGTCATCTCATTCTCTCTTTCTTGACAGATCATGATATAACCTATGATCACAGAAATCCTGATCCCCACGTTTCTCTGCTGTCACCTGTGGGCTCCTCCAGAGCCATGAAGAAGGGGGAACTCCAGCCCCACCATGAGAAGACTGGGTGAGAAGTGCCTGTGGTATTTTGGGGAACAACCATGCTTTGAGAGCTGGTTTTCACTGTTATTTTTATCAATTGTGAAGGACAGAAACATGTTCTCCATCAAGTGGTGATCCACAGGAGCTTGCTGGGTTCAGATTAAAGATAATAACATTAATGCAGGGAAATGCCCATTTGAACTATCCTAAGCAAAGGGTGAATCAAACTACCAATGAGTTCCTGAGATTGGCTTCCAGGCAATACACTGCCTCAGACCTCTCCTCAGGTGCAGGATGTCTGTTGGTGCCTTACACAGTTAGATGCCTGAGGTGTCTTAGCCTTCAGGGAGTAACAAGGCTCTTTATTCTCCCTTCTGATTAAGGTGGCTATGCTGCCTAAATGTTTGGCAGCAAGTGGAGAACCCAGCTGCTCTAAAAAGCAACCAGTCTGGGCTGTAACTTACATGATCCTGTCTTGTTTTAACAAGACCTCTTCTTGGGTGTTCAATCTGGTTGGTTCTTGCCTCACTTATTATTAGCTACCTATGGCCCACCATCCCAGCTCAATGTTGCCTTTGTGAATCTCAGGCTGCCCCTGTACAGTTTTATTCTCCTTTATGTATGGCGCTGACTTGTTCCTTTGCCTCTGATTACCAAGAGAGGGAGTAGACAGAGCTGTAGTAGACACTGATGTCTTGTGTGATGGCTGTCAAATCCAAAATCTAAATCCCTAACAGAAATTTGAAATCTCTCTATTCAATGTAAAGAGGCTCCTTCCATGTACAAGGATGGCTTAGATACTTAGTCTTCATCATGCTGACCCAAACTGACGTTTTGGGATTTAGTTCTCTGCATTGCTCTGAATATGCAATTTAGGCACTTAAATTCCCTGGACCTTATAGTGCTGAACATACATCATAGAAAAAGTCTTGGGAATGAGACTTTCTCTTTCAGGGCCTTTGCTATGCTGTCATGGAGGGATGGATCATCTGGTCCTGTTGCTAAGGCATCAGGAGAATGCATTTATGAAGGTCTGTGAGGTACTCTGCAGTGGAAAGGCCTCAGAAATGCTTGGCTGCCAGTCACTAAACCACTTGCATCTTCCCAGTGAAGGGTAAATCGGAGTGTTAAGGGGCTGCAGTGTGACTCTCAAAGACAAAACCACCCCTAGTCAGCCTTCTTCTTCCTCCTTGCTACTTGAGCTTTCCAGTCCATGACACTGTCATGTCTTCCTTTTCCACCCCTAGACTCCTCAACCCACACACTTTTGTCTGCACACTATTTGAGGGAAGGAACCCCACTATCTCTTGTAAACCTCCAGTTTCTGTAGTACTGCTGCACAAGTAAGCTGAGCCTGCAGCAAGCACTTCTGAACATTCATCACTAGAGCAATGTGACTGTGAGGGAATTGCTGAGGGTAGGTAGGATACAGTTCTCTGAATTCAGATGGGCAGCATAAGGCCACTGTTGGCTTTGTCTAAAGACAGAAAAGGTTTCCTGCCCCTCGCCCTGCAGCTCATCTCCAGATTATGCTGCTCTGTTTCTACTCAAGCTGTCAGTGTTTGGCTTCTGCCTTCCCTGGAAGCAGACTGCTGTTGCATCCTGCGAGTCATCACCAGGTGCTTCAG
The DNA here is from genome assembly GCA_013397515.1 of Upupa epops. Classification (NCBI taxonomy): domain Eukaryota; kingdom Metazoa; phylum Chordata; class Aves; order Bucerotiformes; family Upupidae; genus Upupa; species Upupa epops. The sequence continues at coordinate 88,450 of VZRI01008999.1, forward strand.
TAACGCATCTTTCCTTCCATTCACAGGTCTTCTACGCATGGCAACTCAACCCATGTGAGAGCTCTCTTATGTGAGTACCCAGCAGCACATTTTGCTGTCTGTGGTCTGTGGACATTGACTGGCATCTAAGCAACACCCCAGCTCCCTCCTCTCCCCCTAGACAACACTGTCTTAGAGCCTCCATGTGCATTTGCTATGACATACATCAGTTTTGATGAGAGACAGGAACACTGCCGGGTGATCTTGAGCTGCCAAAATAATCAGCTCTATGCACAACATGGCTTAAAGGATCTTTCAGTTAGCAGCATGCATCCACTAAAGAGCCTAGACACTCATATTTTTTCTGTGAATTTCCATACTCTAGACTCCTTCCACACAGGCAAGGGACCTTTGGCCAATCCTGTGGAAAACCGGATGTGTCGGAGTGTGGAGAACCTTCCCTGGGCAACAGTTGCTGACCCTGGGTCGTATTCTCGCTGCCGGAGCCTGGATAACGAGAACATCTTTCGCTGTAGAGACACCAGCCAGTGGACAGAAGGCTGTGTGGATGCGGCCCCAGTACAGAGCACATCGGACTCTCTGAGAAACCTTTCTCTCCATGTTAAAGAGACGTCTCAACTGGTAAACGGTGAGCTTCCCCCTCCCTTTGCCAGAGTGCCTCAGTGGCTCTTCTCTTCTGCAGAGGAAAGAACCCTGCAAGGGGATGCCAAAAAGGAGCTGAAGGAGAAGCTGATGCTGCGCAGCAGTAAGATGACAGAGTCCTGTAAGCCAGTGTGTCCACAAGTGGCCCTGCCCAACCTGATGGCCCAGGAGTTTTCTGAGTGCCAGATGTGCCAGCAGTACAAGAATGCTGTCAACTGCTGCACGGTTTTGGTGGAACACTCTGCTCTCAGACACAGCTTTATCAGGGACCAGAAGCTGTGCTTTGCACATAGGAACATCAGTCCAGAAGACATCAAGCAGGAGGCTCAAAGGAGGCTTCAGCTGCGAAGGCAGAGTAGTTTCCCCAATCTGCCCCTTCACCATGCTGAGGAAAGCCATGAAATAGCCCAATCCAGAACAGCAGAAAATCTGGATCAATATACGAGGGAAATAGATGTCAAAGCCCAACTGGGACAGAGCCAGAAAAGTTGCTGCAAAGGGAGACTCTACATACCGACCTTTGAGCAATTCAAGCAAATGAGAACTAAGGAAGCAAATCCATCTGAAAGCAGCAGTGCACCAACAGGCTGCTTGAATAAGGGTCTGCTTGCAAACCAGGTCCTAAAGGAGGAGAACAATAAGAAAGTCTGTCCAGAAGCTTTGAGGACCAAAGCTGTGAATGAAGCTGCGGTTACAGCAGAGGATGATGATGATGTGTTCCATGAAAACTATACTGTTGGCTTTTCCCAATATCCAGCCATATGGGATGGTTTCAGGATGAGTAACCATGAGATGAAGGACAGAACCTTCCAGCTCTCCAGCCTGGATGTATCACCAGGCCCCATTTGCTCTGTCCCTATTCCACGATCACCCTTGCAGGCGATAGCAGTACACAGAGCTGGGCAGGAGATCTTCAGTGATGAGCAGCAGAAAGGAGAGACAAGACAATTAAATGATGTCCTTCACCTTGCAGGGCAGTCACTGGCTTCTGAAGCCCAGTCCTCTTGCTGTTCATCGCTGCTATTAGAAGCCACAGACTTATCCAGCTATGGAGCTAAGCTACAAAAAATGAAGGATGAATTCATAGGTTCAGCCCTGGAACTTATTAAGAAAAGGTAACAAGCTCTGTGGGGTCACCCCTGAAACAGTTCCCTTGTTAACACTCTGATATCTCCTGATATGTACATTTAACTCCATAGCTCTGCTCTGGCAGAGCTTTCCATCTTAGGATCTCTGATAGCCATGTGGACATGTCTTTAAGCTGTTGAGGTTAAATTCCATCTTTGCATGGGATTAAACAACTAAAAGCATTTTCATCTAGACTTTGCCTTTTTGTACACCTTAATCCTTTCAAGACAGCAACTATTAGTAGTCCAGGCACTCAATTTCCCAGCTGTTTAATTTCTGTATTAGGTGTTGAAATGTCTTTCTCTTTTGTAACATCTGTTAAAAGTAGGGGACAGCTGAGAGATACAAAGTACTAGTATGACTCATTTGAAAAAAAATTGAGTCTGTCCCACCACTGCAGGACATGAACGAAGGTAGTGTGCTTTCACTTGCTGCCTGCATGTAGTGACCTATGAACAAATAAGAATAAGGTGGCTGCTGCAGGTCTGTAACCACCTTCTGGAGATAGCACAGGCAGTGAGTGAAAGTACTTGCAAATATTTTCCTGCTGACTCAGTCAAAGTACTCGTGTAAAGTCTTCCTCAAAGGCTGAGGAAGCTGGGTCTCTTTAGCTTGGAGAAGAGGAGGCTGAGGGGTGACCTCATTAACGTCTATAAATATGTAAGGAGTGGGTGTCAGCAGGATGGAGCCAGGCTCTTCTCAAGGTCATCTGATGATAGGACAGGGGGCAGTGGGTGCAAGCTGAAACAGAGAAGGTTCCATATAAATATCAGAAGAAACTTTTTCCCAGTGCGGGTAACAGAGCATTGGAACAGGCTGCCCGGGGGGGTTGTGGAGTCTCCTTCTCTGGAGATGTTCAAGACCCACCTGGATGTGTTCTTATGTGACGTGGTCTAGGTGATCCTGCTGTGGCAGGGTTATTAGACTGGATGATCTTTCAAGGTCCCTTCCGATTCCTAATGATTCTATGATTCCTCCTTCCTCTTCTCCAGGGATTTTCCTTCCTCTGGGTAAGATGTTCACAAGGACCGCATTCTCTGTCCTTGTTTTTTAGACATTGCAGTCTTCTTACCTCCCTCCTGCCAAAGAAATGGGGATCCCTTTCTATGCAGGCAGGTGGCCAAACAGGAATCAGCAAAGTTCTGGCAGCTAGGAATCTGGGGCAGTTATCACTGTGTTATCACTAGGTAAGGCTGATGGGAGGAGTATGTGTTGGTGGAATGGATTTGTTTCCATATGCTTGGCTGTCATGACTGGCTATGCCAAGAATTACATTTGACTTGGTTCCTAGCTGCTTCCGACATCCACAGATGTGATGTGTGAAATGCCAGGATGTCATCTTTGTGCACTGGCTTGGTATTTCTGGGGCTGGACTCAGGCTTTAGAAAGGTGACTTCTGCAGAGCAATAGAAGTTATCTGAAATAATTTTGTGAAACTAAAGCTCCCTGTGTAGACAGAGCAATAAGAAGAGATGGTTTCAGAGCCCTAAATCCTTCCTTCAGCTCTCAGCTCAGCCTTAGTGCTTTTGTTCTGGAGTAAGAAAACCCACTGGAGAAGCAGATGAGCAAGTTATGGTCTGCCACCATTTTAATTGAGTAGGCTTTTTTTATCATGGATGTGGAATGAAAGAAACAAATGCAGAAGGCTTGACTAAGTACAGCCGTCTCCATGCAGATCAAGGGTTTGACCAGCACTGGCAGCTTGAGGTGCTAAGTATACAAGGAATGCACAGTGTTTATGATCTTTTTTCCCACCACTTACTAGCCTCCAAACACTTTCTGCCCATGTCCTTTATGGTTTCAGTTAATACCTGCAGTGTTTTTTTTGTTTCAGGGAAGGTGTGTGTTCAGTTTCCCAGGTTGAATTTGTTAAAATATGTAAGGTGATTTTATTAACATGAAAATGGCAATTGATCTGAAAGTGAGAATGACAGTGGTTCCAGTATTAGAGAGGTTGCTTCATGTGAAGGAACCACCCTGACCTGTTTATTTTCCATAGTAATAATAATTAATTGAAAAAACTGTTGTTTATTCAGTGTAACAGGAGGGAAACAAATCAGTGTTTTGGCAGTAACGAAGTTCTGGTTAGTGGGAAACTCCAGTTGCTTTGTCTGGAAATGTCTCAATGTTTCCATCATTTTCCCTTGAGACTGTAATGTAGTGGCATATTAATTTATAACTGAAGCTGACTACCTGGATGTTTTGGGTCCTAAATTATGATTACTGACATCCAGACCACATTTTTTTAAAGTCTCAAATGAAACAAGCTGAAAGCTGGGGGTGTGATTCCATTTCCACAGACCCTGAGCTCAGCAAGCCTTTGATAGAGAGGCCGTGGTGGAATGTCACAGAATCATATGAAACTGTCTTTCTAGTGGTTTCATGTGTTATACTTTCGCAAAGCAGTTTTGTATGCTAATTGCTTCCCTAGTATTTCATAGTTAATAAGTAGTCGTAGCCTTAAGTATCTAAGACTCATTAAAATGTCTTAATATGTAATCAGTGAAGATTTTATTTTTGGCTTCATAACCATGGCAGCTTTAGCCCCTCTTAGGTCACTGGCTGCCTGTAACTTACATTGTAATTCTGTCTGGGGAAGGGTGTTGAGGTCTAGGCAAGAATCCTGTGGTCTACTTTCTGAAAGTGTTTAAGCAGTGAATTGCTCTGGATAAGAACATGCAAGGCCCTGGTGTTCTTAGAGTTCCTGTGAAGTGGGGGAAAAGGAGACAACAAAAACCTGCACAAGGAAGCATAGGACATGACTAAGAAAAAAGGCTTCCTGAGAAGAGTGATGGGGTAAATTTGAATGAAAGCTCAGCTTCTCTCTAAGACTGTGTGGTGGGAGTTGGTGTGAACAAGAAGAGAAGATTCCAGTTCTGAGCTCTGCTATTGAGCTTGGATACAGGATACACCCCGGTGCCTCTCTATGCCTCAACATGGGCCTTTCTTTCTGCATGTTTCAACCAGAAGCTGTTGGAACAGGAGCAGCTTCTGGAAATGTTGGGTTTCTGGCAGTGTCAGATTCTCCTCAAGAGCCTTCTTGCTCTTTAACCTCTGCTTCCCCTCTCACAGCTCTGCCCACCTGAACTTTTCTTACTTTACTCAATGAAACGTTGATTAAATAATCTGTCCAGGAATACATGAGGGAGCATATTATTATAAATCCGGGTGTTTCAAGACTGATTTTAAATCATGGCTACATAAATCATTTGGTACCTCAAATGCTGATGGGGAGAGAGGAAGGAGACAGGAACTTAAGCTGGACGAGGCCAGGCCAGTACCGTGGTGGGACTATAGCCTGGGTGTATGTCTGTGCTGTCCTTACAGCAACTTTGTAAGGGAACTAATACAGTAGTAGTACAGACTGCTTCATCACAGCACTGGTGATGGTATTCCTTTTCTATGGACTGGGGAGAAGAGACCTGGAGGGGTTCAGGGTGCTTCCGATTCTGCATGGCAGGGGGTTCGCACAGCAAAAAGTACCGTGTCATTGCTGCATAGCCATGGCTAAACTCTTTTAAAGTTTATAGTGTGATAGTTAGCTGGGACCTGGAAGCATAAATGGGGGAAGATGCAAAAGCATCAATCGGAAAGTTGCAAATCAACTTTTCTGACCTGACTACAGAGACAGTTTGTTTTCTGGGAGATTCGTTCCCTCTTCAGCGATTTACGTATTGACTGATGGTTCATTATTGAAGCCAACTGTCATTCACTGTAAGGAAAATGCCCATCTGTCTCATGTGTTTGCTTGTGGCTGACTGTGTTAGAACTGCACATTAGTGGTATGACCTGCCAGCACAATTTCACAAGTGAAGCCTTTAAGAAGCAACAGATTTTTGTCATAGACGATTTTTGTTAAGCATAAAAAGCATGCACAACCTGAAATATGTTCCAGACACTGGCTTCCTGTATGGACAAGCATCCACATCAAATCCTCGCAACTTTTCTTTTTTAAAGGAATCCAAGCCCATAAAAACTAAGTAAACCTAAACTGAAAAAAGTCATATTCTTCCAAGCAGGCTTCATTATGAGTGTAAATAAGGTGTCTGAGAGAAACTGTTAAAAAGTGTATTGCAAGTACTATCAGAAACTGCAGCCTGTCAGCTACTCTGTCAAATCAGAGAGTTTGCACCAGACTCTGTCTGTCTGGAGAGGTGGTAATGCCTACAGAGAGGGGAACATGTGGTTGGAACAAGCTGCCTCTATCCACCAGGCCAGGCTCTTTTTAACACAGCCATGAATGAGAGCATCCCAGAATTGCCAAGTGAGAACAGCAGACTCCGCCAATCTTTTCAAGATTCTTAAATGCACCAAAAGTCTTGATCCTGAGTTCAGTGATTGCAGAGGGAAACTTTCCAGTGGTTTCAGCAGGCTTAGGATCATATGAGATGAAAAAGAGGGAAAGCTCATTTAATCCTCTAATCTCTTCAAAGTATTATGGTTTTTAGCAGGTGGTTTTCTTCCACATGAGCAATATGGTTTCTGTGTTGACATTTCTTTAAATAGCAGCAAATATGGATATGGTCTACTTAGAAAGAAGTTTTTCTGGTCCCTATGGGAACACCTCATGTTTTATGGACACAAAAATGCCCTGAGAACACCCGACACCTGATATCCCAGACTGATGCCGGCATGAGTGCAATTACCCAAGTGGCACTGCTATAATAGAGTTGTGTTTAGAGCCCCTGAAATGCACACAGATCTGTCCATGTTGATCAGTCTTAGATTCCTGCCTGCACTTGCCCTGAACTGTTGCAGCTTGTGTTCAAACCTGGGCTTACTGCTCAGTCTCATACATTTCAGGAATGGCAGATGAACTGCGTATGTGGTGTTCATTGGAGTCTGCTTCTTCTCTTGCAGCTGCAATGCTGAGACTGTTGCCAAATCAGCCTCCAAGGGACAGTGTGATCTGAGGGAAGCTGATCTCCCACCACTGGAGGACAGTCAGCAGCCCACAGCAATGTCTGTGGTAACAGAGACCTGGGAGGACAAGCCAAGCAAGGAGACATCCAGTGACACTCCTGCAGGAAATGTAAGGGAGAGGAATTCTCTCATCTTGGATGTATGTGCAGGTTCTTATTTTTCTCATCAGTGTAGTTCTAAAGGCTCCCTTTGTTGTAGGGACTGGGCAGATTGGGAGCCTGGGATCTGGAATCATGCCAGCTCCCATGAGCAATTAAATTCTGTTAGAAGCACTTCTAGTGCCTTTTTTATTACAGATAATAAAACAGGAGTCACTTTTGTGCTCCTGCCTATCTGCTGCTGCACCTCTTGCAGAAAGTTCAGCAGTAACCTCTTTGCGGCTTTCAGTGTGCCACCAGCCCCTCGTTGCTGCACTGCTCAGGAAACCTGACAGACTCCCTCCATGTAATGTAATGTAATGTAGGAAAGGCATAGAGGCTGGGGTTCTTGAAATGTTCCTAGAGGACAGGCTCAGCCCCACCTTTAGACCTTAGCCAGAGCAATGCTCTTAACTTAGTACTAGGACTAAGCAAGAGGGACCTGAGGAGATAGATATCCTAATGATCTTGTAGCAGATCTACATTTACAGTCCCACTGCTGAGGAAATTCTTTTCATTGGCAGCTAAAGTCCAGTGGCTGCAAACAGGGTGCTGGTTTGACCACCACCATTCTCCAAACTCACCTTTCTTGCAGACACCGAGTCCCAGCTGCCGCCGATCCAGCTCTGACATTGTCCATGAAAGCACGGATGGTGCCAAGGCTCAGCGGGAGTGCCGGCTGCGGCCACACTTCAGTGACCCTATGCCGACAGACTCAGTGAAGAGGAAGCAGCTGGAGCTGAAGATTGCAGCAGCAGCAAGGCAGCATGCACAGAAACGCCGGCAGGAGCGAGACTATGGTACCCACATTCTGCACACTCAGAGGGGGCTGATGGGCCAAAGTCTGAGTATTCCTATGCTGGTGTAAATATGAAGTAACTCCACTGACCTGGGGGAGGGAAGTATTCTGGGTTTAACCCAAGAATGCAAGAAAGCAGGATTTACTTTGCTGTGTCTTTGTCTGTGTCTGGCAGATGGCAGGGGAAGAGAGAGCCCAGATGAGCTCACAGGTTTGGTCAGTACAGGGATGGCAGGCCTCAGCCTTTGCCTGGGAGATGTTTATTTCTGACCATCACCAGTTTCAGCAGCCAAACAAGAGGGAAGAACACTAACAAACAGCCTGCTTTTACAAGGCCCAGCCCCTCTGCCCAGTGTTCCTGTTTCTCATGGCTGTAACAGCTTGAGCATCTTGGGTGAGTGCTGTGCAGCTAGCCGTGTATGTAATGATTTTTGTCTGTTCTCAGGTCCAGTGGTAGCAAAAGCCAACCTTGGTCATGGTGGCAGCTTTGATGAGACCCGCCGTACCCCACGTGGCTCACTCCGCTCCAGACATCACTGGAGCAATGTCAGCAGCCTCAGCACCGACAGTGGGATTGTTGGTGTAAATGATGTCCGGGATGATCTGGATCCCAGCGAGGCCACACGGACCAAGACAGCAGAGGTGGAGAGGGCAGATAGTGGCATTGGCCAGATGTCAGCCAGAAAGTGGAGGAACAGAGCATCTGAAACACTTAGCTCCCTGCAGGCCTGGGAAGCCCACCGTCCCTGCACTGACTGTGGAGAAAGGGACCTTCCAGTGGAGACAGACATGCAGAACTGCAATCAGAGGCGGGCCGACCTCTGTGAGAAGTGCCGCAAACGCAGGACAGAGCGCAAGGAGTCTGTACTGGAGTTTGTCAACACAGAGGCCAGCTATGGAGAGGACCTGCGAATCATCAAAGAAGAGTTCTATCTCCCCATGCAGGCAGCTGGGCTGCTGAGCCAGGAACAACTGCTGGGCATCTTCAGCAACATCCAGGAGCTTATTGACCTCAACGAGAACTTCCTGGAAATACTCCAGGAAGAAATTGATCAGGCCTTTGACCAGGTATTATGCTCTGTTATACTTAAAGGGGCCAGACTGGGAACACAGGAATAGCTTTTGTATTACTGAGGTAGCATAGGTGGAGCAGAGGATCAGAAGGTAGAACTCTTGGGTTCTGGTCATTTGCCTAGTGCCTTGCTCCCTCAGCTATTGCAAGCTAGTGACTCCAGTCACCCTGTGGGTCGGCCAGGTCACAGCCATTGGCCTCACTGTGCTGTGGTAATTTGTCCCATTAACAGGATCTAACATCACCATTACCAAAGTTAGCTTGAAGCCAGTTAGCATGGACCCAAATAACACTGTGACCGTGGGGGTGCAGAGCTCAGCTTGGTCATACTCCTGCAACCCTGAGCCAGTTCTCCTCAACCTTGCTCGAGTGCATTCACCTTGGGTGGCAGTTTATTGCAGCTTGCCTCTTGGCTGTGGGGTAAGGCAGCATGGGCTGCTCCTTACCCTGGAGACGGTTGGCCCTCACAGCTCTGTGACCAGTTGTTTCTACTGACGCACCTTGCCTTGCAGAAGGAACTTCCCTGCCCCACCAGTGTGATCAGAGAGCAGAGAAATACTCTAGAGCAGCAGACAGTCACCTCAAAGGACATACAAACAGCTCCACACCTGCCTTTCTTCAAGAAACCAAACTCCATTTGTTGCTCATTTGTTTCTTGTGTTCTCTAGGAAACATATCCATCCCCTCTCTTTCCAGAACCCTGTGTGTCAGACTGAGAGACATGTCTCAAAAACTTTTGATAGCCACTCTCATGCACCTGGCACAGTGAAGACAGACGTGCACTGTGGGTAGGATGTCTCCTGTGGTTAATTTGAGGCACTGACTTCTACAAACAGCTGTGGGTTTCCTTGTCTCTTCCTCCATATTGCCTTTGCAGTCAGAGCTCAGTACTGCACCAGAAAGCTAGTACCAGCCAGAGAACTGCTCCCTCTCTTGCTGCTTGAAATAAGTAGCGATTACAGAGCATGTCTGTATACACCTCAACAATGCTAAAAGCATTATGTAGCACCAGAGTCTTACTATTCCCTCATTCTATTACACATCCAGAAATCAGAGGACAATTTACAGTGAGATTTATTTTTCATGTTGGCATCAAAGTAGCCAGTAAGAGCAGAACTGAAGTAGACTATTTCCCAGCCAGGCCAGTTGCTGGAAACTGGGGAAGTTGTGATTATTGTGTCTGTTATCTGAGTTACATGCCTCCCCTGCCTCAACACTGTTAATTCATGCACTGCTGCATTAGCCTGCTGGCAGACCTGCTGACAGATCCATCTCCTGACTCACTCTGGCCTTTAGCCTGTGAGCTCCTGCTCTGGTGAGCTGGCTGAGCCCACGGAATCACATAAGAATCGGGCTCTTTATGTGTAGAAGAGCAAGCAGTTAGATTAGCTTTCCTTCTCTTCCCTATGCCCTGCTTTCCTCCATGCCTGCAGGGATTGCCTTTCCAACAAGGAAGGTCTGGTACTCAGCTGATTCTGAGGTAGGTTCAGGCTGTTAGGACTGAATGTTGGCTCCATATTTGTGCTTCTCCTGAGTTAACCCAGTTGGGGCTGTGTTGCATGTTTGCAGGGTGATGATGACCTGATGACCGTGTGTATTGGTGAAGTATTTCTAGAGTTTGTCAACATGTTGCCGGCTTTTCAGACCTACTGTCTTCAGCAGTCCTCCTCTGTGAATATGCTCAACGCACTGGAGAAGGAGAAAGAACTGCTCAGGTGAGGAAAGGGAAGAGTGAATTCCTCTCAGCTTTAGGGACAGGAAGGCACTAGACTGAGGGTGAAGCCTTTGTCAGCTCAACTAGATCAAAGTTTCAATGCTAATATTCTTCAGTGATGATCTGCTCTTTTTTTTTGGGTGAGGACAGTAATTTACGCTCCAAAAGATACTCCATCCTTGATATCTGCACTGAGGTAGCAAATTGGTCCCTAACTGTTACGGATTTAGTGGCAGCAGCATTTGCTCGCTGTCACTGGGTAACCCTCAGATGAGAATAGCTCTCAGTCCCTGCTCAGAGCTTGGCTTAGATTTTCACTGGGGAAAGCCCCTGTGTGAAACAAGCATCACTTGAATTTGTTTCCCTTGCCTGTTGGGCAATGTCAGGAGAGTCATTTCTCTTTCCATTGCAACAGCTTAAAATGATGACTGTACCAAATTCCTTTTTAGAGTGCTTTGTAATCTAGGGATGAAAGGAGCTACAAATGAGTGTAATCTGATACAAGGCTTCAGGCCTACGTCAGTCTGTATCAGAAGATCACACCCTCATTGTTTTATGATTTCATATAAGACTGCTAGGCTGTTACATGTTAGTGTCCCAAGCACCTCATTGCTGTTCTGCAGCTAAGCACAGCTGCACAAATTGTTAGTTTTCAAGAAGACATAATTCACTAGCAGCTGTCAGCATCACATGGTTCATCTGTGTCTAGGATTGCAGCATCTGCTGTCAGAACAGCCACCATTTCTTTCTTTTTTTTGTTCTTAAATTCCCGCAGAATATTCCTCAACGTCTCCCAGAATGACAACACAGCACTGCGGCGGATGAACTTGAGGTCCTTCCTGATGGCTCCTTTGCAAAGAGTCACCAAGTATCCACTGCTGCTCAGCAGAATCATCAAGGCCACCACTGAGTACCATCCAGATCACGGCAGCCTGCGGGAGGCCAAGAGCCGCATTGAGTCTCACCTGGAGCACATCAACATGAAAACCAAGCAGGAGGGTAATACATGGACCCTCCGATCCTTTCGCCAGGACAGCAAGAAGAAGAGGGAAGTCATCAATATTGAGATGAGAGAAACTGCTCTCAAAACTGTAGGTTGGCTGCGGGAGGAAACACGCTTTGTGATGGAGGGGTCTCTGCAATTGGCCCAGCCCCCTGATGGCCAGTGGGTGAAGAAAGGCAGCAAGACCCTGAAGTTTCAGAACATGCAGGTCCTCCTCCTGGTCAACATGAAGCGTGTGTCAGAGTCCAGCCTAGAGTCAGCAGAGCCAGGACCTGTGAAGGATGCCGTGCTGGTACTCATCAGGGACAAAAATAATGGGAAGTTCCATTTGCTCAGGGAGCCCTTGAGGCTGAGTAATTGCATTGTCTCCACTGATCCTGACTGCGATGACACTTTTGAACTCATTGAGATCAGGCGGGAGGCATTTGTGTTCCGGGACAGTGACCGGGCACGGACTCACCACTGGTTCAGGCAGATCAGGCGGTACTCAAAGGAGCTGGGCTCCTGGAAGAAGCGGCGGAATGCGTTGCCCAATATCATGATCAGCACCCCTCACACCAGACCCTGAGTCCTGCACAGGCAGCATGCAGGGAGCCTTGGCTTGACCAGTGCCACATGCAAGGACCATCAAAAGTCTTGGTGGCTTGAACTTGCTATGCTCCACAAACAACACAGGTTGGAGCCTGGCCCACAAAGACTTCTTAGCAGCACTAGAACTAAGTGTCACAGCCAAAGTCTGGTCTCCAGGACTCACAGTCTGTTTGTGGACAGTGTATATACAGAGAGGGGTTTCCCTCAAGGAGCAGATTTCTGGGGCAAAATATTGAGTTTAACTTGTTAGTATTGCACTGCAGGAGAATGATGCTTGCTATTGCATGGGCTGTGTTGAAAGCCAGTCTTGACAAGATGGGAGAGGTTTCCACCATTGACTATATTTCATCAGCATTAGGTAAAGTCAGGGTAAAAATTACATGCAGTATTATGCAACAGGGGAGGAAAGTCGGAGCAAATGATGTTTTCCGCTGCTACTCCTAAGGATTATATTTCATTATTCAGTGCTGTATATTCAATCAGAATACTTGTTTAAAAAGAAGGGTCTTTCATCTTTAATCCAAATCAAGTAAGTATTGATTTGCTTAGATTCAACTGCATGCACACAACACAAAATGCAAAGAATTAAAGGCGTTCTTGCTTTCTGCCACGAACACCCCAAGTACATGTAGAACCCGTGGAAGAGCAGTATACTCCCACTGAAAGTCTGTTTAACCAACTTAGGGACTGGAACATAACGCTGCATCTGAAGTATCTCAGAAGTGTATGTAAATATAGCTCTGCTACCACTAATGGTGAACTTAAAAGTTTGCGATTATTTAAATGATGTAATCTAGTGTATTTCAAAATTGAATTGAAAGGAACAATTTACATTGTACTGTAGAGTAACATAAAAGGTTTTAATAATTACATTTCAATGACTTTAGGTGGGTTTTTTTTTTAATTCTAGTATTCTGGAGTAGATACTTGATTTAGTGTGGGTGGCATTTGGGTGAACAATGTGCCTACTCCTGTTCTTTGGATCCCCTGAACAGAATACAGGGGCTACTCCTGCTGAGACTGGGAGAACGGTATAAGCCTGTGACCTTAATTATTGCTAGACAACAATAGATTGGCACAAAGTCCTATGCTTTGGCCACAGTTCTGCCTGGGCAGGTCAGGCCTCGGCACACCCAATGTGAGAGCTAAAACCAAGTCTACAGAGTACATAAGGTCCAGCCTCTCTCAGCTCTGCAGCAGGGAAATGACTCAAAGCTTAACAATGGTAAAAAGGAAAACAGGGTTTAACCTTTTCAGCCTGACATTACTCCTGACCATGGCCTTGCGATTACAAGATCAGCAAAATGTCACACTGTGACTTGCACAGCAAAGGCCAGACTGCAGTCCTAGAGACTAAATTAAGGGACCTGAATTTTGGTGGGTAGATCTCTGAGGACAGCCTGTAAATGTTCTTTCAGACCCCATGGTAGAGACAAAGCCAATCAGTATTACTCACTCCCAACAAAATATTTCTGTTACAGGCATTTATTTTACAGGAAGATTCACACAAGGAGGCATATTGGATATACTTCTCCAGAGATCAGCCAGCATCAGTGAGCACACAACGGTGGACTAAGGCTTCTTCATGTAGGTAGCCCTAACTGTGTAAGTCACCACTGACTGAACACCTGAGCAGACCTCCACACCATACCCAGTGCTTTGTCTTCCTGCCACAGCTGCTGGGGCTTCTTACACTGCCCCAGGCACTAATACAGACACCAGTAGTGACAGGGTGTGTTTGTATACTGGCTGTATTTTCATCTGCACCAATCCAGTGTTTTAGTGCTGCATTTTGTCCTTGAGGAAATGGGTTTCCATTATCCAGAGACTTTTACAAATGTGCCCAAGACATGAGGGCACACCAGCAAAACACTGGTCAGGGCAGCAGCCTGGCTCCCTCAGATGAGTTGGAATTCTCTCCAGCTATTTCTAGTCTTTAGATAATAAACTGTTCTCTCCAAAGTATCCCCTGAACAGCTAGTACAGGCATTGCTTTTAATTGAAATTTATCAAACGATGAGCATCTAAGTCGAGCGGCTGCTGGAGGAAGATTTCTCTTGCACTGTCATTACAGATCTGTGTCTATGAGCCTCTAAGCCCCATTTGCCAAAAAGCAACAGCTTGTAGCACCTTTGCTTTGTCTTCACAGTCAGAATGACACAGGTACCTTCTCTTTATGACCTCCAGTGGCAGTTTTGATAAGGGAAGGCACCTGTGCAGGAAGCCAAATAATTTATCCAAACAGCAAGTGGCTCTCAGAGCCACAGAAAGCTGCTGTTTTCTTGAGAATTTTCAATGACTTTCCAGCACAGCAATTTTCTCCACAGAAAGTCAAGGTCAAAACCAGCTCTGGACTGTTTGTACAGGCATACTGTTAAATGAAGATACCTGCAGTCACCCTGGCTGTTCAAAAACATTAGAGAACAATAAGTATATGTACAAGGGCTGTTATGCATCAGCCTTGCGTAGGGGTGATTGTTGAAGTTGTCAGATTCAGGGTGTTTCTAGGTATCACAGGAAACACCTGTCTAACAGGCTCCTAGTAATCACAGCCTATTTCCTCTCAACCAGGCAAACTTTCCCCAAAAGGTCTGTAAGTAATCACTGAATGTTGAGTTTCAAGCAGGGTACATACTTGGTGCTGTAGCCCTATCCTAGAAAACTTGCAACCAAGGAACAGTACAGGCTCTTTGATCTGGGACAGCCTGATCGTTGAACCTGTCCAAGTACACAGAAGTTGTACCTTCCAAAGTTATTTATCTTTTATGTGTCCAGTGTGCACTCAGCTGCTTGCCTGCCTTTAAATTACAGGTGTTCAAAGGGAACACAAGCACAGAGCAATCTCCGTGGCCCTGCAAGAGCTCATGCTGTGGAGTTAGCCTGCACAGGAAGGGCAAGGAGTCTGGGTATACTGATAAGGCAGTAGGATTCCATAAATCTCAGGCAACCTTCTGAACTGGATGATCCTTCTCCTGGGAAGTTCCAGGTCTGTCAGTATCACATGCACACATCTTACTTGGCAGTCTTGGAGATCAGCTGTGCTGTATTTTTCCATTTCTGATTAACAAACCTGACAAAATGCTGTTAACAACCCAGGGTATTTGTGTTGCAGTATGTTGTTGCAAGCCAAGAGAGCAATTCTTTGTTCCAAACTGACATCCTAGGGCGCTGTAATACTTCTATTCCTCTCATTGTCATGACTGACAATTATTTTTCAAGACTCCAGCCTACTGAACCTCCTCAGCTAGTAGAAGCAAACCTCTGGAAGTGCCATGTTAGAGGAGGAAAAAAAGGAAAGTCCGTTACTCCCCTGATTGTCAGAACTCACAAATGACATTTACCCAAAATTTAGGATGAGTCTTACCACTTATTTACCAGGAACACAACAACCAAAGGCAGTCTTCATCACAAAGCTTGCCTAGTTGAGCTCTGAAGGCAGACACACAAGATGACAAAGTACTGCATTAAGAGGCCCTCAGAGATCAGGTCCCAAGGAGAGAAGGAACAGCTACTTTAAAAATCATCAGGCTGTGTGGGAAAGCCTGAAAAAAAACCCAGAGATGAAAAGCAAATAATTCAGAGTGCAGGTATTTCTGCTTTAGTGAAGATACCTTTTTGATGATGTTCTGCTGCTTGTCCCTAGCATAAGAGTGCATGGGGCAGTGACAGTCCCTGCTATTTGACTGAGACATCTGAAGGTGTGCGCTGGATTGAGTCTGGCAGAAAGAAGCTATTGTAGCTATTGCTGCAGGCTGAAGAGATGGACCTCACCAGACCCTTGAAAGAAGCTCCAACATCATCTTGGATCTCCTACCT
This sequence comes from Upupa epops, assembly GCA_013397515.1. Taxonomy (NCBI): domain Eukaryota; kingdom Metazoa; phylum Chordata; class Aves; order Bucerotiformes; family Upupidae; genus Upupa; species Upupa epops. The sequence goes on from VZRI01008999.1 coordinate 104,275, forward strand.
TGGGGAACTTCAATGCATGTGAATCTATTATGGAGCTAAAGTCCCAGAAAGGCAGGTTTCCAGCAGGAGATTCTGGTGAATCTGGCACTCTCTTGCTTGTCCCTAACATCCTCAAAGGAAAGAATGTTCAAGTCTTCTAGCATCATGTTAAAGATAGTCCTTCAGTGACGATGGATGAGGCAGCTGTAGCAACTCTTCTTTGTGATGTCAGCCATGTCTCCTCTTAAATGTATGCTGAGAAACCAGGTGAGATTCAGTTGGAATTAGGGTGACCTTCTTTAACTTGAAATAATAAAAAATAACCCTGGAATCAAAAGCAGTGGAGGAAACTGCCCTCCTAGTGAGATCTCATAAATATTCAAAGATGTTACTGTGACTGTTGAGTGACCTTCTGTCACTGGTGGCATATGACAGAATGAGAAATCTTCTTGATCAGACAGACAAAGGAGCAGTCTTATTTCTCAAGAGGCTGCTGTGGAATCTCATTATGACTGGAGGCAGGTACAAGCAATTAAAACAAAATTAAAAAATCCAGGTTTTGACATTAACACTGCACAGTCCAAGAACTTCAGGCAAGCCCCTAAGAGCACTCGTCAGAAGACATCTTCCTTGGGAGAAGGTGATCCTCTAAGGGAAAACTTTTCTGCAACGCTGATAGAAAGGTTGATCGACAGGAACACAGGGTCCACTTTAGCAGAGACTGAAGAACCCTAACAAAGAATTAGAAGAGAGGCAGGCTGTCCTCCAGCACTGCTCTGTGCCCAGGCTTGACTGGGAGCAGTTACACAGCTGCAAGTAGCAAAGTTGGCATCAGGCTCTAGTTCTACTACCAGGGATGAATCTAATGACAGCTCACACATCTGTAGCTCAAATCCTTCCCCAAGGCCATCTCCACAAACACAGGCTTTGCACCTCCAAGAAACAATCTACTGCAGATGAGAAAACCCAAAGTGCAAACAAGCCCTCCCTGCCAGGGAAGGTGTCCAGGGCAGAAGCAGGCAACGTCAGTGGTGGATTTGCCCCGTCCCTCCTAGTGCCTCCTTGTGGTGCCAGAATCACATCCTCCAGAGGACTTGCATCAAACAAATCTGAGTGTTGTGGGGAAGTCTGGAGGTCATAAGAAACATCAAAGATGATGCCATGACTGATAGTACCCGCTGGTAACCAAAACATGCAAAGAACACAAAGCCTTTGTAGCCCCAGCTCGTTTCACAAGGGCTGAAATCCCAGACTTGTTATTCTTTCTAGGCTTTCTGCAGTCTCTACCAGGCTCTGGTAGCCATCAGATTACACAGAAGCCTGCAAGAACTGCACAGGTCACCAGTACAGACCCAGGGGCAACCAGACAGGTCTCCTTTCAAGAAAAGGCTAGTGTTAGAACAGCCACATTCCCCTTGGCCAGGGCAGTCTTCCATGATGGCTAACCAGTGCAGGCCAAAAGTGCCAGCGTCAGAAGTGACAAACAGGCAGAGAAACCCACAAAGAGATCCTCATCTTAAGCAAAGCATGCCTGACTCACAGCATGCATATAGATTTACATCACAGTGGGAGTAACGGGTCAATATTCACACATGGACCTCAGGAGACATCTACTTTCACTGTCTGCTCTCCTTAATTGCTTTGGTGTGTAACAATAACAAACTTACCAACTGAAAAATGTGTCATCACTTTGCAGTAAATGAACGCAAATTATATACCCAAAGAGAAAATCTTTGGCCATCCTGACAAAATCCTTGCCAAATGGGGAGCAGTTAAATTACTGCAAGAAAACTCAGTTAACCACGTAGTGTTACAGCTCTGTAAACACTTAACATTGGGCACCATGGGGAGAAGTCTCCCTCCACACACACTGGCACAGCATGTGCAGCACACTGGACTGGGAGCAACCCCTACTGAAAAATAGATTGTTTCATCCAGATCACTTTCTGTGTCCAGTTCACTACACAGAGACCTATGCTGGCACTGGAAAAGGGCAGTCTGGAAGTGATAATGTGTCCTTTAACAGATGCCAGTTTAAAGAGGTGGCTGGACTTCAGCAGCAGTTAATCAATTCCAGAAGATGGAACTCCAACAGCCAGCACCAAGGTCTACCCTGTGTCCTGGGCACAGAATTCTGTTCACCCCTGTTCCCCAAATGGTTTCAGGTCAACAGTTTCATTGATCTGCAGTGCTTGATATACAGGCAGTGCTATAAATAAAGAGCAGTTAATCAGCTATTTAAGTGCCCTTTTTACTGAAATAAGGAAAAACCACAAAAATGACGTCAAGATGGGGAAAACAAAACACAAACCAAACCAGAGAGTGAATACAAAGATAATCCAAGAGAGTGGTGCCTGGAACACACTTGAGGCTGAAGTGGCTCAGAAAACAGCCATGCTGGCTGTTGAGTCAGACTCTCCAGTGCTCCTGCACTGACTCACTCCCCTCCCAGCTGCCAGACAGGCTGTGCAGTCCATTCAGTACCAACAGGAGTTATTTGTTTAGAGTTCAAGTGCATCTGATTCATCATGAGCTATCACGGTTCTGCAGCCTTCAGCTCCATCTCATTGCCATTCCCTGATGGCTAATCTGCTTTTGTCACCCCGGTAAAGGGAAGGGTCAGAGCAGAGAGATCCCCTACTCAAGTCCTTTTGAATCTTCCCTACTCTCTGCTCCCAGCTCTGGGACAAACACAACATTTAGGATCAGAGTACTGTGCAGATTCACAATCAAGGCCACAAGGCCCCACAAGCAATCTCTGTACACAGGAAGCCACACAAAGCATGTTCTGCCTGACTTTCCCTGCTGCAGCCTAAGAAGTGGTTTTCTTTTCCCTTCTCCAGCCACAGCTTAGGAGTGCACTATGCAGCCTGGCTCTCACAAATGATTATTCTTCCAGAGAAAGATGCTAGGCTCTCCAAACCCTTGCAACAGGAAAGAATGAGGTGTTTGCTGTACACCCTCCAGGAAACACACACCACCGGCATGTCTCTTCCTCAGACACTTGCTCTTCACAAAGCCTTGGACAGAAGGATCCAACACCTTGCAGACTTCATAAGCCTTAAGTAAGCAACCAGCTCTTCCAGTTGTGCCTCCCACAGTATCAGCATCTCTGCACCTGTAGCACAACACACTTGTGTCTTTACCTGTTCTCAGAAACCACATAAAATACAGGAGCTGGGAAATCCAACATCTGCTGAAAAGCTGCATTAGGCATGTAGGATCCCATGTCAGGAGCAGACATTGTTGTGTGACCAAATGCGACTGGATGATGACACAAAGCTGAGTGCTGTTGCTGACACCCCAGCAGACTGTGCTGCCATTCAGTGAGACCTGGATGGGCTAGAGAGCTGGGCACAGAGAAACTTAATGTGCTACAAGAAGGGTAAGCGTAGAGTGTTGCATTTGGACAAGAACAACCCCAGGTTGAGGACTGACCTGTTGGAGAGCAGTGTAGGAGAAAGGGACCTGGGGGTCCTAGTGGACAGCAGGATGACTATGAGCCAGCAATGCGCTCTTGTGGCCAAGAGGGCCAACAGCATCCTGGGGTGCATCAGAATGGGGGTGGTTAGCAGATCAAGGGAGGTTCTTCTCCCCCTCTACTCTGCACTAGTGAGACTGCATCTGGAGTGTTGTGTCCAGTACTGGGCCCCTCAGTTCAAGAAGGACACAGAGCTGCTGGAGGGTGTCCAGCGTAGAGCAACAAAGATGATGAAGGAAGTAGAACAGCTCCCTTATGAGGGAAGGCTGAGGGAGTTGGGTCTCTTGAGCTTGGAGGAGGCTTAGGGGTGACCTCATTAATGTCTACAAATATGTGAGGTGTGGGTGACAGGAGGATGGAGCCAGGCTCTTCTCAAGGTCATCTAGTGATAGGAGAAGGGGTAACGGGTGCAAACTGGAACATAGGAGGTTCCATATGAATACCAGAAGGAACTTCTTCACAGGGAGGGTAATTGGCTGCCCAGGGGCATAGTGGAGTCTCCTTCTCTGGAGATGTTGAAGACCTGCCTGGACATGTTCCTGTATTACTTGGTCTAGGTGATCCTGCTGTGTCAGGGGGATTGGACTAAATGATGTTTCAAGGTCCCTTCCAATCCCTAATGATTCTATGATCAGGGGTACTATCAAGCACTTGCCCTGGGGCACAATACAGCACAACCCTTTGAGCATCTGCCCTGCCACGTGGTCTTATGTCCCAGCCCAGCATGCCAGGAATACTCCAACCTGACAGACACCAGGCTGATTCTCAGGAACCCTCTCTAATTCCCCTGCTCCCACACACTTCCTCTGTGACCTCAGTCTGCAAGGCTGTGTTTCAGAGCCTTAGGGTGTTACTTCACCAAGCTCTGGTTTTGGCAGTAGAACTGGCTTAACTCCTTCCTTCTCCCCACCTCTACAGTGTTAACGTGAGTAAGAGCAAACAGTGTCACAGGACAAGAATAAAGAGCTACTTCAAAAGCTGGCCACATTGCCGTACAGCTCAGGAAGTTGCACTCTCCCCTGTGCAGGAGGGGTATTGCCATCTCCTTTTCTTACATGACACAAGACACAAAGGATGAGACAAACAAAACAGGTTATGAGATACTCTGAAGGTGAACCTTGTCACATCTTGGGTTTTGTAATGATAAACTCAATACCCTTCAGCTTTACTGGGTGAAATAGGTCAAAATTAAAAATAAATTAAAAAGCCTATGAAATACATTTGCAGCTGACTCAGGCTCTACTGCCCAGCAAGTTAGACTGAGGAATTCTAGCACTGTGCAAGTACAGTTGGAGCTGAACTTAAAATGATCATGTTGCAGAGTAGGCTCCCAGGAACGGATGCAAATAACCGCAGACAGACAACAGGTAGTTACCAAATGGCCAAAATCAGAGAACAGCTTTTATTGGCCAAAATAACCAAAAAACCATTTTCTTCCATTAACAAAACCATAACTAAAACAACGGAAAATCTTTGCTAACAAAATGAAACACTAACAAACCCAACATAAACTTGGCTGTTTGTGTTCATCCTCTGGAAATACTCCTCCTCCTAAAGAAGTCAGTTTTCCTCCTTAACCAGCCTGCGCCAGCAGAACTCAGTCGTTTAGGACAAGAGAACAAACCCAGCAGGAGGTATGAGTCTGTCCATTTACACAAGTGGAAGAGGCTGTAGGTGTATGCAAACATCTTACATGTGAAGTATCTGAAATGTCTCCTTTCCTAAAGATACATACATTTTACTTCAAGAAGCAATAGTTTTGGTTTCCATTTGTTTAGTTGTTTTTTTAATCCTAGGACACAGGTGCACTTGTGGTCTTCACAGGTCATTAAAACTCAGACAGTACCTGCAGTTATCACTTCTCTATTTGGAAACACTAATAGTTAGAAAACAAGAGAAAATCTACTGTATTGAGTTTTCAAGGCAAATGACCATCTTGAAACTTAGCATTTTGTCCTGTCAGTAAAATAAATTCCAGCCAGTGGAAGCAGATGTTTGAGAAAAACTCTTTGTCCCTGGCAAAAGAAATCTTGGAGGAAAGGAAAGAACAGAGACAGAGGAAGACAGGTACCCAGGTGCAAACAGTTTCAGAGAAATTACCAGGAAAACGTTCACTGATTTCTCAATGCAGGGAGATACAGTATCAGGAGTCATTTAAACAAACCTGGTTAGTAAACAGTAATGCAAACCTGTTCAACTTACTGACACAGATGAAAACTTAAGAAACAAAAAGGCAAAAAAAGCTGGTGTATTGAAACTGCGTAGGTATTTACATACCGTGTTTTCTAAAACATCATGTGTATCGGCACTGAACTGCATGCTGTGCACACAGCCGTAAGGGTCTGGGACAGCTGGGGCATGGTACTGCTGGAGCAGTGAGGCAACACTACACACCTAACAAGAATTTCAGCTCATGGCAGTTTCTGACTCCTATTGCTGCTGAGCATAGGATGGCACCTTGTGTCCTGACAGGGGAATTCCAAGGGAAACAGAAGGCCTCCTGCTCTAATCTACACATCATTATACAAAACATTTTGAGATTTAACACCCATACTACAACTTCTGTAAGAAAATAGAGAGCAGCGTTCAGCTGCAGTTCTTCTAAACTACCGTAGGAAGGCTTCACTTGCATGCTTCCTAAATTGGCAACCATCTGAGGTAATCCCTGATGCTGTTCAAATGAGCTCCCTTCATTTCTCACCACCTGCACCGCCTGTTGCCTCCTTATTAAGTCCTCTGATAGATAAGTCATAAACCACCTCCTCAATTTTCTTGACATCATACTTCAGGCCATCATAACGCTTCCTCAAGGAGTCATTCTTCAGGTTGAGCAGACGGAAGCCAGAATCCAGCTCATTGATAAAAGTTGAGATGCGGAGAGGGCGAGAATAGTCACCAGCTGTGACGCTGTTCACTGCCAGTCTGACCTATGAGACGAAACACATTGTGCAACATCAGCAGAGGAACCCACCCAAAGCACATCATCATGCCCATCAGTTTTATTCCAGGCAGTCACACCATTTATACTTGGACTCCACCTTTGTGTTTGCCATAATCCCAGATTTTTCAATCAAGTAAAATGCCAGTGAGGAACAACTTTGTCACAGAGAGGCATTTTGCTAGTTCAGATTAAGATGCTGCATATCATGACTTCCAGGAGCAACATGACAAAATTGACCCTACTTTTCCTAAGGTCAGATTCAATCCAACTACACACACAAGCATCTTACCAGCTCACTGGCCAGAGTTAATACACCAGACAGATAGTCCTCGATGTCCAGGTGAAAGCCCCGCTCTCGATCAGCTTCAACTAAGATGACAAACAGAGCAGTAATCAGGTGGTATCAAATGCAAGCAGCCACTTGAAATTGCATTTGTTTACTGGAGCTAATTTGAAATATCACATTTATGAACTATTATTACAAAATAAGTCAGCCTTTTCCTGTCAGTGATGTAATTACTGTTTCCTCTCAGTGTTTTGAGTTTTGTACATCCTCAACTGGACAGGTTATAACCGATCCAACATAGTAACTGAATTCTCAACAATATACAAGAGGGGTCTCTGGTAGATTTGTTTTTTAGAAAAATATTTTCCTAATTTTTTTTCCACATCCTTTGCTCTGGAAGCACACAAAGAATTTCATCTGTTTTTCACACTTTTTAGACGTCAAGAGCAAGAAGTGAGAAAAAGAAGCTCTCATCTTTGTATTACTCTTTTGGTATTTATATTTTATTTTGGTATTTATATTTGAATTAATAATCTTCATTGATAAAGAACTTAATGAATAAATCCTTTTAGAAGATGAAAGCTGGCAAATTTAACATGGACAAAATAATTTGTTGTTATATAATGAAATTTAATACCACCTACATTTTTAAATCTGTTTCTTGGGAAAAAATGAAATTCTGTGGTATCCCTGTACCTCTGAAAGCTACAGGGTCTACAAATATTACATGATTTCTCTCTTCAGTTACAACATTAACTTACTCCCAAGTATTTCAGCAACATCTTCTCGGGTCACCAATGTTTCTGACTCCAAGTAGACTACAAATGCTGCCAGAAACACCAGCCGCTGAAGCACAAACCTCCAGTGCTCATGGAATCTGTTGAGGAACACATGTCAAGGTACAGGCAAGCAACAACTACGACAGGGAAGCACAGGTCACACATACCTTAAGTTTTCCACCTTCTACACTTATCACTTTGCAATATTTTTGGCTTAGCAAAATGACACCAGCTTAAAGCCATTTCCTTGGTATTCCAGAACATCATCCCCAAAATACTGGGCTGGATGGCTACCTTTGCTCACACCTCTCTGGGTTCAGAGTTTTTCAGATTGCTGTACCCGCAAGAAAACCAGGTCTTTCCCTCCCATCTTCCCTAGCTGATCTGAGCTGACAAGGTCTGAGCTCTTGTACTTTGAAATGTTCTTGCTAGAAACTGTCCCCTTTTGGTAGCAATAAAATACAAAGCTGATACCTTCATTTAGTATCCTGTGTATCGAACAGCCATTTACTGACAGATTTAGAGTTCTCTTTTCAGAAGTGCCCCAAACCTAACAACTTAACTGAAATTAATGGAGCAGCCAATGCTCTGCTCACAGAAGCAAGAACAGCTCCAACAGAAGATAAATTTCCTAAACTTTTCTTTGAATTAAATATTGGATGTTTTCAGTGAACAGTTACGAGAAAGTTTGAGCACAAGCATTTTTCACCTGTGCTGATAAACACCTCACTCTTCTTTTCAAACGGAAAAAAGCATTCTGCCCATAAACCTTTAAGTCATCCTTCCAAAATAATGGTGCCAGACATGCACCAGCAATTCCCACGTCCATGTTTGGCTGGGTGCAATGCTGCGCACCTGTAATACTGATCAGCAGGGAACTTGGTCTTCAGAGATTCCATCTGTGTTCTCACTGTACCAAAGTGTTCACGAGCCTTCTGACATTTCTTTGGTACTGAAAAAGAAACAGCGCAAGGTTCAGCACTTGACAGAGAACATGGTTCCATAAACAGGGAGTATTCTAGTGCAGACAACCCTGTTTACTATGCTCCTTTGTTGTCCAGGAAAGTCCACTGACACGTGAATCAAAGAAGTACTCAGTGTCACACCATGAATCACACAAGTAGAAGAGAAATACTCCCAAGTTCTAGGCTGCCTAGTTGGTTTCAAACTTGAGCCAAGTTGCCCCAGTGTTATTTAAGAATCATTGCTAATCATGGCTAATTACTGCTGCTGTAAAATTTATGTCATGGATGAAGAACCCACTCTGTAATGGGCACTGACAAAACACTAGAAAGGTCACACAGCCTGCCGAGCAAGATGCAGTGGACCAGAGGAATCAGCATGGTCGTTGTCTGTGGAAAGAGTCTACAAGCAAAGCATGCTTATAACAAATATTGCTGGAGAAAGGCTAAAAAAGGCATCAAGCATAGTAAGATCTCACCTTAAAGTAGAAGAGGGGCAACTTAGATTAAAAGTCTAGAACTGAGGCTACTGCACAAATGATAGGAACAAGAGCAGTGACACAGGCAAAGTCCTACGCTACAGGCCCTACCATGCAACTACACTCTGGGGGACTGCATGAGGAAGAAGGCGACAGGGACTGGGCATGAGCTGATAATGAGGCATTTTCTTCATATCAGAGATGACATGGAGATGCTTAATGCAGTAGTTTACGAAAGCATCAACCAGACTGTAAGCAACAGAACAGTGCGGCACACAGTGTGCAGGTACAAAGAAAGTTCATGAACCAAGCAGTGCCACCAACACTCACACAACTGTGAGAAAAGCAAATTTTCTTCCCCCATTTCCAAATCTTTGTTTCTTATCAGAGTTAGGTTAGATGAGGTGCCAGGTCCCTTCAGGAAACTGCATTTTACAGAATTACTGAGGCTGGGAAAGACCTCTGAGATCAAGTCCAGCCCATGACCTAACATTGCCACATCATTACATGGCACTAAGTGCCACATACAGTATTTTCTTAAATGTCTAAAGGGATGGGGACTCCCCCACCTCCCTGATCAGTCCATTCCAGTGCCTGATCACCCTTTCCATGACAAAGTGCTTCCTAACATCCAACCTAACTTCCCCTGGTGCAGCTCCAGGCCATGCCCTCTCATCCTATCTTGGCTGCCTGGGAGAAGAGCCTGACCTGCCTACAATTTCCCTTCAGGTAGTTATACAGATTGATAATGTCCCTGAGCTTTCTCCTCTCCAGGCTAAACAACCCAAGCTCCCTCAGCCTCTCTTAATAAGACTTCACCTCTAGTCTCTTCACCAGCCTAACTGTTGTCCTCTGGACCTGCTCTAGCACTTCAACACATTTCTTAAAGCGAGAGGCCCAGAGCTGGCCCCAGTACTCAAGGTGAGGTCTCACCAGTGTCCAGTACAGGGGGAGAATTACATCCCTAGTCATAGAATCCTGGAATCATTAAGGATTGGAAGGGACCTAGAAAGATCATCCAGTCCAATCCCCCTGCCACAGCAGGATCACCTAGGCCAAGTTGCACAGGAACATGTCCAGGCAGGTCTGGAACATCTCCAGAGAAGGAGACTCCACAACCTCCCTGGGCAGCCTGTTCCAATGCTCCATTACCCTCCCTGGGAAGAAGTTCCTTCTGATACTTATATGGAACTTATATCCTATGGTCCAGCTTGCACCCATTGCATCTTGTCCTATCACCAAATAACATTCAGAAGAGCCTGGCTCCATCCTCCTGACACCCACCCCTACGTATTATAGCCATTAATGAGGTCACCCCTCAGCCTCCTCTTCTCCAAACTAGAGACCCAGCTCTCTCAGCCTTTCCTCATAAGGGAGCTGTTCTACTTCCTTCATCACCTTTGTTGCTCTATGCTGGACACCCTCCAACAGCTGTGTGTCCTTCGTGAACTGAAGGATCCAGAACTAAACACAAGACTCCAGATGTGCTCTCACTAGTGCAGAGCAGAGTGGGAGAACCTTTCTTGATCTGCTAACTGCTCCCCTTATGATGCACCCCAGGATGCTGTTAGCCCTCTTGGACACAAGAGTGCATTGCAGGCTCATAGTCGTCCTGCTGTCCACTAGGACCCTCAGGTCCCTTTCTCCTACACTGCTCTCCAACAGGTCAATCCCCAACCTATACTGGTATCTGGGGTTGTTCTTGCCCTGATGCAACACTCTACGCTTACCCTTCTTGTACCTCATTAAGTTTCCCTCTGCCCAGCTCTCTAGCCTGTCCAGGTCTCACTGAATGGCAGCACAGTTCGCTGGGGTGTAGGCAACAGCACTCAGCTTTGTGTTATCAGCAAACTCACTGACAGAGCACCCTAATCCCTCATCCAAGTCATTAATGAATAGATTGAAGATGACTCGTCCTAGTACCGATCCTTGGGGGGACTGCACTAGATATCAGCCTCCAACTAGACTCTGTTCCATTAACCACTACTTTCTGGCTTCTGTTCTGCAGCCAGTTCACGATCCATCTCACTACACAATCATACAGTCCACACCGCCTCAGTCTGGCCACGAGGATGCTACGTGAGACTGTGTCATATGCCTTACTGAAGTAAAGATAGATCACATCCACTGCTCTGCCATCATCTTTCCACGTGTTTATGCCCTCATAAAAGGCTATTAGGTTGGTCAAGCCTGACTTCCCCTTGGTGAAGCCATACTGACTGTCCCTAATGTATCTAGAGACAGCATGCAGGACAAATTGTTCCATCACCTTTCCTGGGTCAGAGGTGAGGACTGGTCTATAGTTACCTGGG